>JAODPA010001221.1:0-14210 GCA_025585075.1 Nepenthes mirabilis | reverse complement strand
GATACATTAAAATATTAAAAATACATATATTTTCTATCTGTAATGCTACCGCACTGTGAAGGAGCTGATTCGCCGAGTAAGAGCTGTTCTCCCGTGTGGATGAACAATAATCATGAATCCTTATAGAAGGCCAAGCCCTGATTTTTCGTCCATTAATGCCAGGTACAAACTTTGTTTAAATTCGAATGGTTTACAAATTTTTGACACAAATTACTTATTAAAGCAATCATATGTTGATGCGTCCTTATATTTGAATTATTGTATGTATTAGGGAATTGTTGGGCCTTCCGCGTCATGTTAAGTTCAAGCAAGTCTAGCTTCCATCTCTAGTAACATGGGTCATACGCATCATAAATAATGAATAAGAGATCAAATGATTATCAGGACTCATACCCTGATTTATCCTCAAATACTCGAATTAAAAATCTTTCTCAATTGATAGAAAGATGCAAAAATGTGAGAAAAATGTGTGAATTCACTTATATGGGGGAAAGTGAATTTGTGAAGGATTGGGCTCTGAGAATGCATTCAGCGGAGAGCGGTTTTGAGAGCTAATGGAGGGCCAAGCTTCAGTGGTGCACTCCACTGGGAGTGGCTTCGAGAGCTAGAGAAAGAAAAACCTGTGAGATCGAAAGAGAGTTTAGTTTTTTTTTTAGCTCTTGTATGATGATTTGGGTCCTTTTCCTTCTCCTGCAATGGCGAAGGATATTTGTAATGTTTTGTAGAGATGGCGTTGGTGTGAAGGCTCGCAACAAATGTTTTGTCAGGATTTGTTGACCTGTCCCAACGATGGTCATGACTAATGTGTCAGTTATCATCTTGCGGTAGTGGTGCAACCGCGAATGGTCTGTACTAACATTTGATTGAACATTCCGGCAGGTGATTTGTCAAACCATGCTAGTAATGGCAGCGGCCTAGCAGCAGCAGAGTCCTTTTTGATCATTGACTACGGCTGTGTCGACGCCCTTTGCGTTGTCCAGGCTATTGTTGCTAGGTTGGAGGGTTCCTCCATTGTGATTGGTCGTATTATAGGGGACTGCCTGTTGAGCCTGACCGGTCCTTATCTTCATCGGTCCACTGTGTTTGAACCCACCATTTTGGCCTTCTAGGCTCTGATCGTCATGGGGCTTTGCTTCGCAGATGGGCCTGGCTTGGACTCTGGTCAGCCTATAACATAGTCAGACCTATCACGAGCCCCCATGTTAGGTGATTAGGCATTGCCGATTCCTGGTATATTAGATGATGGGACGTTTCTAGCTGGACCAATTCATGCGTTCCTTCCCGAGATGCTTTGTTGCCAGTTCCCGAGGACCATGCTCCTTCCCTAGGCGTCCTGTAACTTTCTGTACAGGGACGTAGTGATTCGTTGCTCTGTTTGGAAGGATCTTGGCATGGATTCGAGGTCTTGTGATTATTCCTTGCCGATTCTTGACGGTGGATTCTGGCAGACGTGACTTCTCATTGTAGCTCGTTGATCTTCTCCCCCGGCTATAAATGGAGGGGCTTCTTACACTTTGCTCCATTGATCATCTTCACACCAGCCAAATGGTGTGGGAGTTTAGAGCCAGCATGGGTCCTTCACTGCCTCCCACCAAGATCGAATGGAGTTCTATGAGATTCGAAAAGGCGTTTGAAGTCTTCCATGATGCTCCACCCTTGACTTTTTTGATATCGTAGTGAGGGTGGTCGGATCATAGGGCCATCATTACTTCCCTTCCCTTGCCAGTGTCAAGCGAGGCTCAAGCTAGCTTCTCCTTCTACAAGCTGGTCGACGGAGGGCCCTTACTGAGGGAGACATGGGGGAGTGATAGCTTTGCCATTTTGGCTAGTGAGGGTGACGGCATGTCCCCTTTGGTCAAGCGTCTCAACCCTTTGTGCGCTCTGGAGGTAGCCGGCGAGCTTTGATGCTTCCCAGGATGGGACCAATGCATCGTGTCTGACTCCACTCTTCGCAAGGGAATGGCTTTCCATTCATCCCTTGCGTCGCCCTATTTTCGATTTGGATGGGCGACAGGGAGATAGTCCCTTGGAACAGGGCAGAGCCACGCTTCCTGGGGCAGTTGTTTTCCCGGGGATTGTCTTTCTAGAACCAGTTTTGGGGGGGAGGGTTGTCGTCGGATTGTCATTCCATGTATTTTATTTTCTTTCTCCTACCGTGTACATTCATCGATGTAAGTTTTATACTTTGTGAAAGATATTAATAAATGAAATTTTAGAGTATTACTCTGTCTCTTGCTTTGTGTCTTCTTATTCTTTTGTATGATTTTAGATGGTTGAAATGCTTGTATGTAGTTGCGGGCTACTTGGTGTCCACTGACCTGACAGTCTAGACGGCTGATGGGTCGATCTTCTGGAAATCTGCCTCTCGGCTAGCCTTTCGAGTGCTTGGCAGAAGAGCCTATCAAGTGAATTAGCCTCAAGCCTGTCAAAGCCGCACGCTGTACGTTTTCAGCCTTGGAAAATGGCATGCCAAGGAGTCATTGACTGCATCATGCGCCATCACTTCAATCAACCATTTTAATGCATTGATTGCATGGGGAAGCTTGGCATCAAGCGCCATTATTGTGCTCGTGAAAAGATGTGTTGTGGCTTACTTGGGCGAAGGCATGTGTCGCTGCTGCTACGGGGGGCTCACCGATTTTCTTCCCTCGAACGCTGTCGTTCCTGGCGAGGTCGTTGCTTATTTAAGTGCTAACCCCCAATATCTTTACTTCAATTTGTTGTAATTCTTGTCGATTCCCATAGCACTCAAATGGTTTTTCAGGGTGTCTCCAACATTTGATTGGCCTTGTCCGGCAAGGACATGGAGTTTTTAATTGGTGAGGGCTACATTTTTGGCTTTATCTTGTTCTCAGTCCCTGGTGTCGGTGACGCTGCTTGCTCTTCTCCTCCAGGGTTTATGAGGAGCACCTACACGTTAGTCTCCGACTTCCACTTCAGAGGTAACTGCATGAGATTTTTGTGTCCTTAGAGATCCCTATAGCTTGCCCGTACCCAGGTGCCATCCGACATTTGGTTATTCTGTTTGCCTTCTTTTGTGCCAGGAGGCTCACCGTGGATGCCTAGTCCTTGAAAGTGCTCCTTTGGATTAGCCAAGTAGGCAATTGGGTTTCCTTTGTTCCTTGCACGTGATTTCAGTTGAGTAGGGCAAGGCCCGGGTCGTTGGAGGGTTAGAAGTCCCACTTCTTCTTTTTAGAAGTTGGCCTCGACTAGTGGATCCCAAATAGATGGGGCAAGGTCAACAACTTCTATGCCAGAGATCTCCTACCGCACGAGGTGGAGATGGGTCGATTGCTAACGGCGCTGGTTGAGGGGCACCATGGCGTTCTTCATGATGTCGAGGAGTAGGTCTCCCACAGAGCTCTCAAGGGAGGATCGGAGGAGGTCTTGTCAGAAGAGAGAAGCTCTTATGGTTTGCGGGCTTCCTCATTGCCAACTCTGCTCAGGGGGCATTGGCGGACCGACGTGGCTGTCATGAGAGGATGTGAGTCTACCTCCGGAGGGCTGTCAAGGAGGTCGAGCATAGGGATGAGGTTTCGAGAGCTTTTTGTGGCTCGCACTCAGGCTCTAGGCCAAATAGCTTCACTTGACGATGAGCTCCAAAGGATTTGGCAAGAACTCGTGGACCTTCATCATGAGAATGCCCAGCTTAGGGCGAATCTTGGCCATTTTTGCTATTGAGGGACGGCCAGGTGTCTTTACCGAGTGGGTCAAAGACCCCGGGGTGGTTGTTTCGGCAGGCCGTAGGCATGGGCAAGATCTTCTTTCTTTTTGTACTTTGAGGCCAATAGCTGCCTTCAGATGTGCACTCTGAATTTTTTAATAAAACATGCTCAACCGTTTTAGTTATTGTCACACCCTGTATATGATTCAGATGTTTGAGTGTCGCACTATGCAACTCGTTGACCACCTAACCAGATGGTGCAGACCCCTAGTAGCCCACTCTTCTGGCAGTTCAAACCTGCGGCCATTTGTTCTCAGCTCTAGGTTGGGACAGGGGCCAGTCAGATCCACCTCGAGCCAGCTTGGGTAGCACATCGCCGGTATGCAGCTTTGGAAAACGGTGGCACTAGGGCCTTGGAAACTGCGAATTTCTATTTGTTGGTCATCCCGAGTTTGTCAAATTATCATTACTGATGTCATTTGATTGATGTGCCACAATGCCCTGACGAGGGGATGCGTGTTTTGCCATTATAATGGGCGACTCTTTGCCCTCCTTCACACGACGCCGTTTTGGGCTAGGGTTTTGCCTATTTAAATACTAGGCTGCATCGCCATTTTCCTCATTATCATTTCACTTTTGAATAGTCGTGAACTGCTTCTCGTTTGCTTTCTCTCCTCGCTTCACCACTCATGGCTTTCGAGGATGTCAAATCGATTCGGTTCGTCCTCTTCGTCGGCGACGTCCAATCACTGTTCACCCAATTTAGAATTCCAAGGAATATGGCATTTCTATTGCCAGGTAAAGACGGTAGGGCATGCTCCCTGCCGGAGAGATTCGTTACTGTGTATGAGATTCATTTATAGGGAGGACTTTGTTTCCTAGTGCCACTATAGTTGTGCGCTATCTTGATAGCTCTGGGAGTTCATGTGGTGAGGTTTTAGCCTAACACCGTCTCGTACTAGGTATCTTTGTACGTCTTCTCTCATTGTCATGGTTGTCAGTTTAGCATTAGGTCGGTGAGGGCAATTTTTCGCTTCACCCAGACTACAAACTAGATTTCACTGTCTCCACACTCGGCCTTTAACTTCAATGGAGCGAATCCAGATTTGAGAAAGAGCTGGAAAGACCATTATTTTTATTTGATGGTCCCTTTTGATTGGGCCTTTCCAGCGAGTGAGGGAATGTGCGGCGTTGCCTAACCAGGTCCTTGGAGTGCCCTAAGGAGGCCTTGGAGAAGCTACTGACGGACCACATCTGGGTGCATGCTAGCACCCTGTGAAAAAGGGGCTACTGGTTGACCTCGAAAGCCTTCACTACTGCCACATGGGAGCCTGGCTTTGAGGTGGCTAGCTCTGTCCCCGTACCGCTTGCCGTGCCCCAGAACAAGTCTGGGTTGCTTGTTATCCGGGAGCCCTTTGGCCCACCAACCAAGCGGCAACGCACCTCCTCTGACCATACTTCTTCCGATTCTTCCTTCTCCTCTAAGGAAGATGAGGCTGGGTTGGAGCAAGTGCGATGATCTAAGAGATCTTCGAGGAGGATGGCTTCTGCTTTTGCATTCTCATCGGGTCAGGCATTTGGGGTTGTCGTGTTGGCAGAGGGTGGCGAGTCTTTTGGACATCCCATGTTGTCTGTGGGTGACCAAGAGGGCGATCAGGAGGGGCTGATTTCGTCACCAACTCTAGCTCAGTACGATGTTCCCCTTGCTACAATGTCCCCGTGTGAGGAGCCCATCCCATGCCTTCCTGCTGCTATTGATGAGGAGGCTCCTCATGATGATCAGATGACTGACAAGGGCCTCAAGGTGACGACGGCTGTCCGGTCCAAGGAGGCTATTGAGGTGCATTGCCTTGATTTGTCAGAGCCCTAAACTTCAGAGATAGTTGAAGCAGTTGGGATTATGGAGGCTGCTAAGAGGCCTTGTGTTGAGCCCTCAGAGCTTGAGATCGGGTAAGAGGTGGAGGTCGAGCCTGCTGCTGGAGCAGTTGAGGAGGGTGCTGAAGAGTTCAATGAGGAGCCTCGCTCTAAACCCCTTGCTCCAGAGATTTTGGAGGAGTATGAGGATATTGTGGAGACCTTGGCACCGGAAGAGCCCGTATCAAGTTGCGTGCCCTCGAAGAGGCCATCTCTTGCTGAGGAGGTTTCTTGCGTAACTTCTTGTTTCTTTTGTTTACTTTCATCATCACTTCAACTGACTAATTTTCTACTTCCAACTGTAGGAGAGGATCTGCCAATTGGCGGCCTTCACTGACTGCATGGCCCAAGACTACATCGACCAAGAGGAGCCCGAAGTTACGATAAAGTAGGCCTCCCGTTGTGAACGTGAGCTGTCTGAAGCCAGGGTGAGGATATCCTCCCTTAAGGATTTAGTGTGCGAGCTAGAGCGAGACTACGCTCGCCTTCAGGATGAGAACCTCTGGCTCTAGAGGGAGCTTTTGACCTCCCTCAACTTGGATGAGATTGGGGGAGGCGTGGAGCCTATGTCGCCGCACTGTGGATCTAGTGACTCATGGCTTTTTGGTCTCAATTTTCCACTTGAGGAATGTCAGCTCTTAGTGGCGGTCAGATCTGTTTGACTCTACTCATGATGCCGCCAAGCGTTCTCTCGTCCACAAGGGATCCCTCAACGTCCGGATCGTTTTCCTCCAGGCGGATAGCTCTTTGTACACTTTTGATCTTTGCAATAAAATTTGCCAAATCGTTGAGATTTTTATTGCTGCTTGTTGTAGTTTTCATGTGAAATTGCTTTACTTTGTTTCGTCGGTTAAGTATTGTTGCTATCGTTGTCAGGCTTATTTTAAGCATATTTGCCTAATCGTGCTTGTTCCCTTGAGGGAATGTTGTGACATTTCGATTTTGCAAGGTGCTCTATCCCGTGAGTGGGACGTCGTCACACTGTGGGTGAGCCTCGTTAGGGCCGATTGAGTTTCATGGCCGTAGCTGCCGGGCATGAGCAAAGTCAAAACCCGTCGCTCGCACATTACCATATTGGTGCTCGATTCATCAAAGGACATCGTAACTTATGTATGTTTCATCCTAATCCGCTGACCATCATTGACTAATGGTGCTCTTCTCAGTCGAAAAGACGTTGTGGCACGCATGCTGTAAGCCCCCTAAGGTTTTAGAGGCCGCTTGATGGGTGCTCCAAGAGCCCCCAAGTCTGAGTATTCTACCGCGAATAGGCTGCTTGGTGACAAAATTGAGGTTCAAATTCGATCACATATGGGCTGCTCGGTGCGGGACTGAGATTCAAATTCGATCTCATATAGGCATCTTGGTACCGACCAAGGTTTAAATTCAACTGTCTCTAGGCCACGCATTTCGGGTCTGAGGTTTTGTAACAGGTGAATGGAAATTTACCTAATTCAGGGACAGTTTAGGCCATCTTATTTTATGTAATGTTATCCAAGCATGCATTTACATGAGCAGGTGCACATGAACAAACAATACTTTCATTAAGTGGAACGTGATACATTTACAAGCATTCAGAATGATGCATGCCAACCTTACCTGGGCTCAATTGAGACATACTGGTAGTATTTTTTGAGGTGAGTGGTATTTCAAGACCTTGGAACCAATTTGTTATCCTGGGTGTATAGTTTGTATTCCTTGTGCCAGAAGATTGTTAAGACGAGAAATGGTCCCTCCTAATTCAAGGAGAGCTTGTTCCTATGGGTGATCTTGCCCGTTGCCTCTACTCTTTGTAGGACTGAATCCCCTTCCTCGAAATGACGGGCTTTCACCCTTTTGCTGTAGTATCTCGTGATGTGCTGCTGGTAGGCCATCATCCTTAGGTGTGTCGCATCCCAGGCGTCCTCAAGCAAGTCAAGGTATTCCTTGAGTAAAGGGGAATTGCTGGTCAGGTCAAAACACTCAACCCGAAGGCTAGGCAGCCTAACTTCAACCAGAATAACTGCCTCCATCGCGTAGCAAAAACGGACATGTGTCTCATGGGTTGGCTTCTTTGGTGTCGTTCAGTATAATCATAGCATGGATGGTAACTCATCCACTTAGGAGCCTCCAGCATCTTCCAACTTTGTCTTCAACCTATGCAGAAGTGTTCGATTCGTTATTTCTACTTGCCTGTTGGCTTGCGGGTAGGCGACAAAAGTGTGAACCAACCTGATCCATAAGCTCATATAGTACTTAGTGAATTACTTGCGGGTAAATTGGGTCTCATTATTGGTCATGATAACCTCAGGAATTCCAAACTGTCACACGATACTCTAGTGAACGAACTCTGTTGCATTCTGTTCGGTGATCTGTTCTAGTAGGGTTGCTTCGACCCACTTAGTGAAGTAGTCGATACCGACTATAACGAATTTCCTCTACTCGGATGCTATGGGTAAAGGGCTGAATATGTTGAGCCCCCACTGTGCGAACAGTCAAGGAGCTTGCAAGGCTTGTAGCTCTGTGTGTGGCTAGTAGGTCATGTTCTCGTGGATTTGGCAATTTTTACACTTTTTAACAAAATTCATGGCGTCGTGCTTTATTGAGGGCTAATAAGGCCCTACTCATTATCTTGAAGGTAAGGTTCTTACCATCGATGTGTGACTTGTAAATGTCAAGGTGCACTTTGTCCAGAGTATAGTCAGCTTCGTCCGGCATGAGATACCTTATGTAGGGGGTGAGTACCCACAACGATATAACCTCCTATCTATGATGGTGTACCAGCCAGTCATTCTCTTTATACGCTTAGCTTCCTCTGGGTAATTTGGTAGTACGTCGTCGGTGAGATACCTCCTCTACAGGGTCATGTAGTTTTCACTGTCAGCCACTTGTAGTATCTCGAGCTCGGGGTTGTCGATACTTAGGACAGCTAGAACTTCTCGCATGTTTTTAGCGTACTGCTCCAGGTTCCCGGTCATTGTTGCCTTTGCCAATTGGTCCACCTTCTAGTTTCCCTCTCTCGGGACGTGGACCATCTCGATTTTATCGAATGCTTTGGCCAAACCCTTTGCTCTAGCGAGATACTTCAAGAGCAAGGGGTTCGATGCCTCGAATCTTCTATGGACCTAGTTGACAACCAACTTTGAATCGCTGTATACGACCAGGGTTTTGGCCCAGCAATCCTTCGCTAGCTAAAATCCGATGAGCAGTGCTTCATACTCTGCTACGTTGTTGGTGGTTGGGAGTCCAAAGGTCATTGACTACTTTATCTCTGACCCTTCTAGAGTCAGCAAGACCATACTTACTCCACTACATGCTTGCATTGATGATCCATCGGTCCAAATTGGGGTCTTTAACTAGCCTGCATCAATGGCAATGTCAAGGGTGTTAGGAACCGGGGTCGTGGTCTCGACGAAGAAATCTGCGAGTGCTTGGCCCTTCATGGATGGTCATGGCCAAAACTCCACGTCAAACTCACCCAACTCGATGACACATTTTATCAGTTGTCCAGATGTGTTTGGCTTTTGCAAGATTCCTTTTAAAGATTTGTCGGTCAGGACGATGATCTTATGCACCTAAAAGTATGGGCGCAACTTTCTCATAAAGTAGATAAGGGCTAGCACGATCCTTTTGGCATATGGGTGACAGGTTTCGGTGTCCATCAGTACCTTACTGACATAGTACACTGGCCGCTGTACCACGTCTTGCTACTAGATGAGGACCAAACTTAGAGTGGTACCCAAAATCGCAAAATACAAATACAGCTCTTCGCCTTCTTAGGGCGAGGTTAGGAGGAGAGGGTTACACAGGTACTCCTTGACTTCCTAGAAAGCTGCTTCACACTCAACTATCCACTGGAAGTCGATTGCCTTGGTTCCCCTTAAGGCTTTAAAGAACAGTAGGTACTTTTCTGTGGACTTTGCTAGGAAACGGGAGAGAGTAACAAGCCTTCCAGTAGGCTTTTAGACCTCTTTGACTGTCCGACGTGAGTGCATATCGAGGATAGCTTGTATCTTCTTAGGGTTTACCTCGATCCCTTACTATAAGATGATAAAGCCTAAAAACTTCCCCGAGGTTACACGGCATGTGCACTTAGTAGGCTTTAGTTTCATTTGGGGCAACCGGAGAACTTCGAAGTTCTCGGTCAAGTTGTGAACATGTTCGTTGGTGGCCTTATCTTTGACGAGTATGTCGTCTATGTACACTTCCATGTTTCGACCGATTTGAACTTCGAACATCTTATTTACGAGACACTGGTAAGTCATCCTGACATTCTTTAGATCGAAGGGCATGACCTTGTAGCAATAGGTCCCCTGATCGCTCATGAATGAGGTATACTCATCATCCTCCGGACTCATCCTGATCTAATTGTAATCCGAATAAGCATCCATGAAGCTCAATAATTTGTGACCTGACGTGGAGTACACCAATAAGTTGATCCTTGGCAATGGAAAGCTGTCTTTCAGGCAAGCTTCATTCACGTCGGTAAAGTCGACCCACGTTGCTACTTCCTATTGCCCTCCTTGATATGGATCACATTGGACAACCAATCTAGGCATTGTACCTCCCTAATGAACCCTACATCAAGTAGCTTCTTCACTTTCTTTTGGATGGCGATCAGCTTCTCGATGGAGTAATTCCTCCACTTCTATTGGATAGGTTTATGATTGAGATCGATGCCCAACTTGTGGACTATTACCCTGATTGGTAGTCCTGGCATATCAACGGTTGTCCACGTGAAGACATTAAAGTTCTACCTGAGGAAAGTTATTAGCTTGTTGAGGAGGGGACCTGGCAAGGAACTCTCGAATTGCACACACTTCTCAAGTTCATTGGGGTCTAAGGGAACTTGGTTAGTCACTTCTCCCAATTGAGCTTACTATAGGGTGGTTTCGTCATGAAAGTCGAGGTCTTTGATTAGCAGGGCAAGAGCCACTTGAGTGACGTGGGACAGGTAGCATGTCTGAACGGTCACTTGGTCGCTTAGAACCTCTCCAACGCTGCATGGGGTTAGAAACTTCATCTTCAAGTGGGAAATTGACATCATTGCTCCTAATGCAATTAGGTAGTGACATCCCAAGATTGCGCTGCAGACCAAAGGGAGGTCCACTATAGGGAACGTGGGCATCCTGGAGGCTGTGTATGAGTACATCCCTAACTCAACTTCTAGTTGAACGACTTCCTGTATGGGCACCAACTTGTAATCTAGGTCATATAATGGCTCTTCGGTTGGTTTCATTTGACTCCTTTTCAATCAAAGTTTAAAGAAAGTATTAAGATATACCAAATTCCGGGAGCTTTCATTATCAATAAGAATTCGTTTCAGTTAGTAGTCCATTGTACTGTCCAAAACGAGAGTAAATACAATTAGAGGGTCTAAATGTGAGTTATTACATGAGTCATATTGTCATTACTAAAACTAATGATATCAGTTCTAACTCCTACCCTTGCCTTCTTGCTACTAGAAGCGGTCTCCAAGAAGTTTGGGATGTTGCCCTTTGTTGGCTTGGTTGTCACTATGTTGACAATTCCGGTCACAACTTGGTTCCTCGGCTGCTCTTGTGTGTCTTCTCCTGCCACCACGGGAGCTTGTCCCGAGTTTCATAGGAACCTGGTCAAATGTCCTCGTTTGACTAGGTCTTTGATCTTATTTTACAAAGTCTGGTAGTCGTTGGTTGTGCTATACTTGAGAGATCGATGGTAGTAACAGTACTTAGACTGGTCTCCTTCCTCTGGATTCCTCAGCGCCTTGGGCCATTTTAGAAATTTTTCATCCCGGATCTATATCAGGATATTTATGCAAGTGTCGTTTAGTGGAGTCAGGCTTAGAAGCCTCTATTCCCTTTGAACACTCGGCTTAGAACATGCCTGCTTCTGGGGCTCACGGGAGCGATTGCCATCCCCATTCCACTTCTTATCGTTAGCCAGTCCCTCAGGGGGTCGGTCCACATGCTCAAGGTCTTCGCCTCGTTGGCCTCTTTGGTAGTTATATAGGTTCGGGCAATGACTTCAGCTTCTTTGAAGGCTTAAAGGCGCTGGTGGGCTAAGTGTTTGAAGAATTCTCCTGACCCTAGTGTGGTGATGAAGGCATTCAACTCCACATCGTTAGAGAGCTTGGGTATTTTGCGGGCCTCAATCGTGAATTAAGCCAGAAAGCGCTTCAAATCTACATCTTGCTTTTATCAGAGGCGAATGAGGTGTCATGGCTGCTTCTCCTCCCCCGACTAAAGGAAAATTGGCATAGGAAGTAGTTGATGAGCTCATCAAATGACCGAATTAAATTCAGCTGAAAACCGTAGAACTAGATTTGGGAGTCACCCTTGAGAGTCAGGGGAAATATTTGCACATGACGGCCTCATCTAGGCCCTAGAAGGTCAGTAGCGTTTGGAAGTATTCTAGGTGGTCCATTGGGTCAGTTCTCCCATAGTACGCATCAGTGTCGGCATTTTAAACTTAAGGGGGAGTGGCTACGTCTAAATATCCATCATGAATGATGATCTCCTTGGATCAAGGGACTGTCGGTTAACATCCCCCCTAAACACATGCTGCCAGATTTTCTCTACATTCTCTATTCGAGGGAGGACGCATTCCTCTTAGCATTGATGAATGTCCTGAGCTTTGAAGTCTCCGAGTTGGCATGCAAATCACATCAATTGCCAACTCGTGGTGGTTGCATATTGCACAAGGCCTCTCCCTGAGTTATGGGTCTTCTGTTGCTACGGGAGTTGCAAGAGGCTCTGGGCTTTCCTCTCGCGTCTCACGAATTGGTTGGCTCTATGACCACATATGGGCCCTACAGCTAGAGGCCGCTTGGACCTCAAGATCATCAGGTCTTGGGGTCTTCACGACCGAGTGCCTCTAAGTTTGATTCCTTCGCCTTAAGGCCAAAGCCTGAGTGACGGGGGGAGCCCTCAGGTGCTGCCCATCCATGCGGGTGAAGAATACATGGAGCGTCTACTTCATATCTCTCAACTCAGTGGTGAGTTCGCATATGTCAGGCTCAAGCCACTCGCTCGCCTAACTACCCACCAAGGGGTCCTCGCCATGGGGGTAGCATCCATTGCCAGCACGCTAACTTGCGCCATTGTGTTGACAATCTTTTCGTTTGGAAAGCGAATATGGTGGTTAGTGGTTAGACTTTTTAAGCTGTTTTTCACAGATAATGCCAATGATATATCCCTAGATCCAAATCATTGTACTGATTAGAAAGTCATTTGGCCTTCTGTGTCGGGTCAAATTTAAACGAGTCTGGTTTTTATCTCTAGTAACTTAGGTCTTAAGCACCACAAATAATGAATAAAATGTCAAAAAATTGGTAGGATTCACTCTCCAATTAATCTTCTAATGCTCGAGTTAGAAATCCTTCTCAACAGATGGAAAGATGCGAGAATGTAAGAAAAATGCGTGAATGCACATATATGGGGGAAAGTGAGTTTTATGGACTGATGTGACGGATCGCGTCATGAAATCCGTTATTAATTTTAATCATAAATTATTATCCTTTAATTATCAATATTACCAGTTAAATACATCATAATCAAAGAGACGTAAGCTTTCTCTCTAAATATTCTAATTCACTTGTACATAAATAATAACTCAATATACATAGGATCCAAATACGTTGTTACGTCATCCGTGACTCTAACACCAACCAAACAATATGATGTCGATTTCATATTATGGAATCTACTAAACCAATCATATACAAATCTGTGAAAGTAAATAACATCTAAAGAATTTTAACCATCTGAATATCACTTATAAAGAATATATTGTTCCATAACATTCATCAAAATTGATTAAAATTTTACATCATTTCCCCCTCAGTCTACATCTAAGGTTAATTGCAAAATAATAACTAAATACAATACATACTATTCCAAAATATAGGCTAATAAAAATAATAACTCTAGAAGTATAAACTAAATATTTCAAGCTTCGCTCCAGCTCATCAAGCATGAACACATGCAAATCATCTGAAAGTTAGTAAAAACTGTATGAAAGTGAGCCAAATACTCAGTAATGCATCACATATAGTAATAACATGCACATTTTACTTAAAATATATCATCAAAGGAAATAGGAGTCGTAATGCATACACAAGTATAAAACACGGGTAGAAAACATTTTCTTCTTTATCTTGTTCTTTCATTGTTTTAACCATCAAACACATTAGAAACTTCTTTATCTTTAGGGACAAATACTAGTAGGCCTTACTAGCTAATGAAGCAAATAATCGAGAAAAAGATTGTATATTTTTTCACTAAATTTGAGGCCATGATATCCTATTCAACACTCAGACGTGAGCAGTATTATCTATAACCCGGTAGATGCAGCCAAACATCTGCTTTTATTTCCCTCGCAGTTACAATTGGCCAGTCCTCGATTTTTCACTACAATATCATGATGTATGTTAGAAAATTTTATCCTCTAAATAATTCCTCAATCCAATTTCTTACTTTCTTAACTTAAAAAAACTCTAAACTTTACTTTTTAATTCTTAGTTCTCACCCTTTTGAAAAATGGTCTATACATTTCTTAACAGAATTGCAAAGTCCATTTCTTTTTTACCTTCATAATGACTTATACATTTTAATCATCATAATGAATCCATAACGTGAAATTTGAATAGTAAATCATGTAGTAGAAATTTATA
>JAODPA010001210.1:0-14212 GCA_025585075.1 Nepenthes mirabilis | reverse complement strand
GAGTATTTACAATCTGAATTTCGATTATCTAGTTCTTTAATCAGTAAGACCTATTAACCTTGGTCCCTACAAAAATAAGATTTAATCATGATTTGATATTTTAAATTGAGAAAGAACATGATAAGAATTTTAACAATGTATAAATTGAATTTTCTGTACAAGTCTTATGAAAATTCAATGTCATTACATTTGATTATAATCTATAGTTCTTTCAATATGTTGTTAATGTAAAGTATACATGATCTTTGATATATTATGCGTCTTACTAAATTTTTAATTCATTTATTACTATTTTTACTAATCCATCATATGAGATATAGGGGTTCTTATCGAATGAATAGGAATAAAGATTGATGATATTTAAAGAGTTTAGTTTAGAATTTTACGAATGTTTAATATTGTTTAATATTATAATTTTAGCTTTAATTTTGATTTCAGATGACATAATTGATAATTATGTTATCCGGACAGTAATTGTACTCATTAAGTTGAATGTCGGTCATATCGATATTATTATTATGGGTCATGGATATGAAATGTAGATGTTCAATAGCTTATGATTTTATTTTCGTACTATTTGTGTTCTTTACTTATGTATTGAATAGGCATCATTCCTTATATAATATATGATGTTACGGTTAGATTAGTGTTGGAATTATATAAGACGTGGCACATGTTTTGGCTCCTGTATAAGATATAATTTTATAATATTATGATCGGTTGAGATATCGACGTGAAATTTACCTCGGATGTCAATTAGAAAATAAATTGATTAATTATTAATAATTGATTAAATGTTAATTTGGGATCAGGATTTGGAAGTGACATTTGTGTACCACTTGATGTGCTATCTCCCTTTAACCTTTTAAGCAAAATGCAGTTAGTCAAAAGGAAGAAAAATTCATGGATCGACTCTATTGTCTATATTTTGTAACAACTATGAGATTATCCAAAAGATGCTTTTGGCATCTGGTCCAACTATGCATCCATGTTTAATAAGTAGAAGATATTAGATGTTTGCTCTTTGGTTTGGTTGTAAAGAAAGGCAATTACTCATTTTTAAAACCAAGCATTTTAAGACCAAAGCGTTGGGTGAAAATTTTTATTCTTTTTCTTAACTTTCCCAACTTGAACAAAACAGTTGCAGTTCCTTTTTTATCAACTCATTTATTTTATAAAACGCTGATAGAAAAAGGAGAAAAATCTATATATACTTGGTACTCTTGTAGTTGAATCCTTCAAACCACAAGGATTTTTAGCTGTAATTTTAAAATGTGGTGCGCTTTGGAAAAGATAGTATGATGAAAGTTGTAATATATATTTGGGGAGAGTTGTTGTCCATCATTGGCTTCTATGGTAGAGTCAGTTAGAGGGCTTTGGATATGGCGGTTTTTACACTATCGAAGACAAAAATATGAGGACTCTTTTGACGGCAGATGTTAATAGTTTGAGGCTACTTATCTCAAACTTGTAAACTAACATATACAAAGCTATGGGTAAACAAGCTTTGAGTAGAACTCTCTTTTGAGCATGACAATCATCCATCCTCATCTCTCTCAGCGTAGCATTCCACTTGCCATGGTGTTCTCACCACCTCAAACCAACAGGTGACATTTTATTTTGTAGGGGCTCTTATGCTTATGACTGCCTTATGGCAGATGCTCCATCAAGCATGGATTTCTCAACATTTCGAAAACTAGGACCATACATGTTCATCTTGCAAGTATCTATTGTCTTATCAAGAATTGACTTTCAATTGGCTCCTGAAAGTTCAATATGAGAATATTTACAGAATGTCTTGAGTCTTTGAATACAGTTGCTCCTATTACGAATATCATAGGATTTCACGGCTCTATTTTCTCCATTTAACTTACCAAACATGTTATGGAGGCACTTATTATACCGAGCATTCTATCGTTAGTGCCTTCAAAAGTAGAGCCATAAACCATTCCTTGGTTAGGCATTCAATGTCTCCTTAGGGGGATTGACTTCTAATAGTCATGCTACAAACTCCTTACTAGAAATGATGCTTAGCACCTTATGTCAGATCAACGCAATAGTATATCTTATAAACAACGTAGACCTCCACGGACTCTATTTTCTATACGATTGACTTATCAAACAACTCACAAGCTCAATATTTCTTGCCTATAATCTTTTAGCACTCCATCTTACTATTTGAATGGGACAACTGACTAAAACGTCAAAAGAAGCTCCAAGAAGAAAACCTCAGGACTTTTTGTTTTATGATTTTTTTTATTATGTATGGTTATGATTCTATTATTCGGGTTTGTCAGACACATTGACAATTATATAAATTGAGTTCATAAAATAAAGTCTAAATTAATATGTGTTATTTTTTTAAAAAAAAAATTGTTTAATTAGTTACTTTTTCTATAAAAAAAAAGTTATGATTTTAATAGAGAAACTTTTATTACTTGAACAAAGGTCAGGCTGACTACCTCCGAAAAGCTAGGCTCGTGGCTCTAATCCACGTTGTGCATGACCCCTAACTCCAATCCACGCATACGTGGCTCTTTGTGGCAATTGAAGGGAACGGGAGGTCCGGGAAAAACCTTAATTGGCAATATTATCCTTACATAAACGTGTCTTTAATTGTAGGACAATATTACCCTCCCGTGGGCACAAATTAATTGATCAGCCTGGAGTCAACCCTTATCAAATCAAGATTTTTTTAGTTAAATATATTTAAATGTATCTTAAATGTCATGACAAAATACATTATGAATTAAAAATTAACACACATTAAATTAAAACATGTTAATTCAATTGTTTTTTATTTGATACCATAGAGAATTACACAAAATAAAATTAATACCGAAATAAGAATAAAAAGATATAATGGAGAAAAATCAAATAAGATAAAATAATTAAAAAAGGTACATTGAATAATTAAAAAAATTTAAAACTCTTGATGCGTATTGGATTTGGGTTGCTGGTGGATTAGAGTGTCATTTGGTCTTTCACAGCAGGTCAAATTCAAGTGAGTCTGGTCTTCGTCCCTGATAACTTCGATCTTATATACCATAACTAAAAATAAGAGATTAAATAATTAACAAAACTCACTTTTTAATATATTCTTCAACGCTTAAGTCAATATTTTTTCTCAAAGAGATAGAAAGATACAATGATGAGGAATATGCGTGATGATGCAAGAGTGTGAGGTTTGAGTCTGACTTAGAAATTGCGCTCGGTGTGGAGCGGCTTTGAAATTGAGAAAGAATAAGTTGTGAAGGACTTATTTGGAGTTCTTTGGGCGTAGAGTGGTTCTTCTGTAGGCTTGCAAGTGGCCCTCCCCACTGTGGGGTGAGGAGGTGTTTATAATGTTTGAACTAGCTCAACCGTACTTGAGCGTCAAGGCAAACTGATAATTGTCCTTATAGATTTGGTAAGTTGTCACAGGGATTCGAGTGTTGATTATGGCAATCATGGCCAATCGAATAGATTCTTTCCTTCTTTACAGCGATCATGGGGTGCCTATTATGGTAGTTGTCTTCGGAAAGAGATCTACCCCGTCTGTTGTTGCCATTTTGGTGACAATCATGTGGGCAAATATTCTCAGGATACCCGCCAGATTGTGTCAATTGATTACGACAAGCAGTTCCAACGCGCGGGAAGAGTATTGCAAGCCATCCTAATTGGATCGACAAGGTCAGCTCAGCCAACCGGGCCAACTAGAACGTTGCTTGGACCTTGAGCTTGTGGGGATGTGATGCAGGTCGGATACCCTTTAGATCCTTTGTCTCCCCGTGGGCCTTCGTGTGGGGCTAGCCCATTTCCTATCACTAGCCCCCCATGTTGAGGGTTTGAATTTTCAATCACCGGCATGTTTATTGATAGGATATCGTTTGCCATTTTCCTCATTCGCTCATTCCCTAGGCTGCCTTTTGATTCGCTGCCTGGCCAGTTTTGGCATGATTCTCTACACCCATCGATTTTCTATGGATTTGCTGGCATAAGTAATCTTGCATTTAATGGCCTGCCGATCATCTTATCCACTATAAATGAAGAGGCTTGCTGTGCCTTGCCATACACCACGATTTCCTCACTCAAGTGGTGTGAGTCAGAGAGCCTCTGTCACTTGTTGCTAGGATCGAAGGAAGTTCATCTCGGACACTCATAGGTGTCTCCCTGGATGCAAGAGAAGCCTGCTTTGGTTATTCCTTTTCATGTGGGGAACCGCTTTGGTTGCCCCTTTCCATGCTCATCTCAGAACTGAGCCATCTCCTCATTGTGGGGGCAAGTATTTTCTTTATGTTTGCCTCACCCTGGATGACAGCTTGTCTTCAGGATAGGCAACTGTTGTGACTCCTCAAGAAATGCTATTCTTACGAGTTATGTTTTGCTATCTGTTGGGCGCATACTAATCTCTCACTCGGACTCCTCTTATTGCTCGCTTATTTGGGAGTTTGTTACAGTTGAGCAGAGTTTTTGCAACCGAATTATCATTCCATGTATGCTCACTATTTATTCTCTTTTTATGGTACTTCTGCCGTTGTAGGCTTTGTACCATGTAGAAAGAGATTAATGAATAAAATTACCAAGCTTTTTGTCCATATTGTTTGCCCCTTAGATTATTTGAAAACTCCATTTATTGTCTCACATCGGTAGACTCGGCTGCTTAGGAATTCCACAGTCCTACTTAATGGTAGTTTCTTGTAATCATTGTGGTCTATCCTAGGCACCCGATAAGATTGTGGATTGGTCAAATAGACTTGACGCTAGACTGAATCACCTACCAGTCAAACCGTATGGATGCTGGACTGGATTGTAGATCAGTAAAATTGGCTGGATGTCAGACTGTATTGTAGACTAGTTAAACATGTTGGATGCCGGATTGGATCGCGGATTAGTCAAACTAGTTAGACGCCAAACGGGATTGCAAATCAGTCAGACTGGTTGGACACCAGACTAGACCATAGACTAGATAAACTGACTGGATGTCAGACTCGCAATTCAGTCAATCCAGCTAGATGCCAGACTGGATCATAGACTAGTCAAATCGGCCGGATGCTAGATTGAATCACAGATCAGTCAAATAGGTTGGATGCATAAATGGATTTCTGATCGGTCAAATTGGCTGGATGCCAGACTAGATTGTAGACCAATCAAACTAGCTGGATGCTATACCGGATCCCACATCAGTCAAACAAGTTGGATGCTAGACTGGATCACTGATCGGTCAAACCGATTGGATGCCAGAATGGATCGCTGATCAGTCAAATAGGTTGGATGCCGGATTGAATCATAGACCAGTCAAATCGCTTGGATGCCAGACTGGATTACAGATCAGTCAAACAGGCTAGATGCCTAATGGGATTGCTGATTAGTCAAACTGACTGGATATTAGAATGGATCACTGCTCAATCAAACAGGTTGGACATTGGACTAGATCATGGGCTTATCAGCTCGGCTTAACATTGGTCTGGATTATTGGCCTATCAGTCTAGTTTTGAGTTCATCACATCTGCTTGTTGCTAATTTGCTCTCTTCGAAAAGTGCGGCATAGTGGGCTAGGAGGTCGCGCCGTTTTGACATCTAGCCTGTCCTGTCCTATCAAGTATCTTCTACCCGTACAATGTTAGGTTGTCATTACTAATGTCAGACGATTAATGTGCTTTGATGCCTTGCGGTGCTGGCACGTGTCTGGGTCATTATGTGTGTGACGTTTCAAGGTGTCGTTTTGAATTTCAAATAGTGGCCTATATAAACGGTGCTTTTTTTGTCATTTTTTCCTATCCTTCTTCCTCTTTTCAAGTCGGTTTTCTCTCTAATTTCTTTGCTATTCAATTTCTTCGTGCCTGCCACCTTCTCATTTCCATGGCTTCTGGTGTTGATGCGATCCGTTCAATTCTTACCATCATCGATATTGAGGCTTTGTATGTATAGTATAATATCCCGAGCATGATTTCATTTGGGGTGTCGATGGAGTATGATAGAGCCTGTTTTCCTCCAAATGGATTCATCACTATTTACAAGGCCCACCTAAGGAATGGTTTTCGCTTTCCCCTTTTTGCAGGAGTTGTATGAAATTTTGGTGGACTTGGGAGTTCCTATGGCATCGATATGGACTGTGACCCCTCAACCCTTCTTGTTGGAGTCTCCAGTGAACTTGCCGTCAAGGAGTCAATCGAGCCGGTTTGTGTACCTACTTTGTTCGAGCACGATGTCCCCGTCCTTCCAGTGTTTTGCCTAAGGAGCTCACATCGTGCCTTTTTACAATTTTGGTTGAGGGGAGTTTTGGCAGCAGGAAACTAGTGAAGGCTCAGGTGCAAACGTCGCGGAGGTGGCGGCGCCAGTGGAGGCTTCTCATACGGGGACTCTAGCAACTGGGGCCCCTGAGGGCCTTGTGGCTCCTCCGCTACCTTCAACATCTGAGGCGCCTTCTGCTTGTTCTGGGGCATCTACATCAGATCGGAGGCCCCGATCTGCTTCCTCATCCTGGGTCCCTTTGAGTGTTGCTACTGAGGAGATACGCTACATTGAGGTACGCTTTGAGTAACTCTTTCTCTTTCCTTTGGGTGTTGCCTTCAACACTTGGCTTAATTTCTTTTTCCTTTTCTATTCGTAGGATGACAAGATGGTTCAAATTTTGTTGACATGCTTGCACCCTTGCACCAACGATCATCCAAGATTCACTTACTAAACAAGGAAGTCCAATGATTGAATCAGACGGGCATCAACCCGGGTGCACTCGAAGAGATTCAGGGTTAACTAAATGCCACCATTGTTGAGGCCCATAAGTACCGGGAATGAGCAGCCGGCCTCGAACGTAAGCTATCAAAGCTCTAGGAAGCTTCCCAGGCGGCCGAGCAACATCTCGAGGATATTTAAAATGAGAATATTTGCTTAAAGGCAGTGCTGAGAACCGACTTAGCTTGGAGAAGGTGGGTAGCATTTTGAATGTCAAGTTTTTTGATGGCATTTGCATATGCCAGCAGATCGCCTCCGTGGTCGATCCTAACTTTCCCATTGGTTTTTTTGATCCTAGGAATGATGGTGCCCTCCGCCAATCTAAATTGAAGGATTTTTCTAACATAAGGGAACCTACGTCACACCCGACGGGGAGCCCCTAGCCATAAGGTAGCCATCACCTAGGGTTGTAAGCCAGATGGTGTTTTCTTTCATTTCGTCATGTTGGCACTTGTATGTTCTAGCTTGACAATGAATAAAAGAAACTTTCCCTAATTTGTTGTTACTAGAGTTTTTGTATTTACGTGGAATCTTATTTTCAATGTATCATTATATGCTGGCGAAGCGTTATTGTTGTCATTGTCAGGCTTTGGCAAAGTCAAGGTTATCGTCTGCATGCTACCATTGGAGTTCATCTCCTTAGGGTACGTCACCCTTATGCGTTTGATCCTAACTCGCCGACCATTGTGGATTGATGGTGCTCATCTCTGTTGGGGGAATCACTGTATATATGCTGAAAAACCCCCTAAGGTTTTGGTGTTTGACTACGTATGGATTACTCGGTGCATGATCAAGGTTCAAATATAACCGCGTATGGGCTGCTAGGTATGGGATCGAGGTTTGGTAATGGGTGAATGAGAATTCACCTGACTTAAGGGTAATCTAGGTCCATTGAGTTTATACAATACACACAAGTATTCATATGAGTAGGAAAACAATTAAAACAAACAACAGGCAATGAACAAGTGAATAAATCACTTCATTAATTTGAATATGATACACCTTTACAAGCACGCTCGGCAATGTATGCTAGACTTGCCTGGCTTGCCATGAGCTTACTGGTAATACTTCTTGAGGTGGATAGCATTCCACGTCCTTAGGACTAGTTTGCCATTTTGGGCGCAAAGCTTATATGCACCATTTTGAATGATGGTTAAGACAAGGAATGAGTCTTCCCAATTCGAAGATAGCTTGTTCCTATCAGTGTTCTTACCCATGGCCTCTACACTTTGTAGAACTAGATCCCCTATCTCAAATATGCGAGCCTTCACCCTTTTATTGTAATACCAGGCAATTCGTTGTTGATATGCTGTTGTGTGCTTTTTGTCCGCATCTCACGTTTCTTCAAGTAGGTTGAGGTGCTCTCTGAGTCATTAAGAGTTGTTGGGTAGATCAAAGCCCTCGACCTAGAGACTGGGCAATCCAATTTTCATCGGGATGACCGCCTCAATCCTGTAGTATAAACTGAAGGGCGCCTCACACATCGGCTCATTCGACATTGTTCGATATAACCATAACACAAAAGGTAGCTCGTCTGCCCAGGAGAACCTAGTGCCTTTTAGTCTAGTCTTTAGCTTATGCAGCAAGGTTTGATTGATAACCTCTACTTACCCATTTGTTTGTGGATAGGCAATTGAGGTGTGGACTAACTGGATGCCCAAACTTGTGCAATATTTGGTAAAGTGCTTGTCGGTGAATTGGGTTTTGTTGTTGGTCACAATGATTTTGGGAATCTCAAATCTGCAAATGATATTTTGCCTGACGAATTTCATGGCATTTTGCTTGGTGATCCAAGCCAGGGGAGGTTTTGACCTAATTCGTCAAGTAGTTGATACTTACAATGATAAAATTTCTCCATCTGAATGCAATAGGGAAGGGGTCGAGTATGTCAAGCCCCCATTGTGTAAACGGCCAAGGGGCTTGAAAGGTTCTTAGCTCCATGGACGGTTAATAGGACAGGTTGTCGTGGATTTGGTAATTCTTGCACTTCTTCACGAAATTCATGTCGTCTTTCTTCATTGTTGGCCAATAGTAGCCCTTGCGCAATATCTTAAAGGCAAGGTTCTTACCTCTGACATTTGACCCCCAGATACAAAGATGCACCCACTTAAGACATAGTCGGCTTCCTATGGTGTGAGACACTGCAAATACAGGGAGAAGTACCCTCAACGGTACAACCTCCCATCCACGATGGTGTACCAACCAGTCATTTTCTTCACACATTTGGCATCGTCCGGGTTCTCCTACACGGATTTGTCCATAATATATCTCCAATAGGGTGACATCTAGCTTTCGTTGTTGAAGACTTGTAGCCCCTCTTACTTGGATTCTTTTATAGTTGGAGAGGTTAGGATCTCCCGCAGGTATCTCAAGTATTGCTTTGAACTTTCGGTTGTGGTGGCCTTCGCCAGCTGGTCAACCTTCCAGTTGTCCGCCCCTGAGATGTGCACTATCCCGATCTTATCAAACTTCTTTGCTATGCTCCTTACTCTAGCGAGGTACTTCGCGAGTAAAGGATTCGACACCTAAAAACTTCCGTGGACCTAGTTCACGATTAGCTTTGAGTCCCTATAAACGGTTACGCGCCTTGTTGAGTATTCTTTCACTAGTTGCAGCTCATCAAGTGGGGCCTCATATTTGGCAATATTATTGGTGCCCAGGAATCCAAGTTTTAACAAGTATCTTATCTCCAACACATAAAGGTTCTTCAGGATTACTCTGGCACCATTGTAAGTTTGCATCGAGGACCCGCCTATGTGTAGTATCTAGTTCGACACCTCCTCCGGCCGATGGTCAACTTCGTCGGGACCATCGATGTCTAGTACTAGGGTCGTGGTCTTGATAATAAAGTTGCCTAGCCTTTTACGGCCAGCTTCTGCTTAAACTCTACATCGAACTTGCCTAATTTGATGGCCCATCTGACTAGCTGCCCTGACATGTCGGGTTTCTACAGGTCCTCTTTCATGAGTTGATCAGTCAGGATAACTATTTGTATACTTGAACGTAGGGTCATAATTTCCTAGCTAAATAAACGAGCGCTAATGCGATCCTTTAGGCATGCGTGTAACGGGTTTTGGCACTTGTCAAAGTCTTGTTGATATAGTAGACTGGCCGCTGTATGTCAAATTGTTGTGGGATCAAGACTAAGCTTTGCGCCACTTGTTAAACTGCCAAGTACAGGGACATCTCCTCGCCTATTTTGGCAACGTCAGAAGAGGGGGATTGCCAAGGTATTCCTTCAACTTTTAGAAGACGGTCTAGTAGTCAGCTATCCATTGAAAACCATTCATTTTTACCCCTCTCAAAGCCTTGAAGAAGGGAAGATATTTTTTTGTGAATTTTGCCAAGAAGTAGGAGAGCACTACAAGTCTCCTGATTAGCCTCTAAACGTCCTTCATGGTCCGTGGTAGGCTCATGTCCATAATGACCTTTATCTTCTCGGGGTTTGTCTCAATCCCCTACAGGGAGACAATGAAGTTTAGGAATTTTTCAGAGGATACTTTAAAAATACACTTTATTGGGTTCAACTCCATCCAGTATGCCCGAAGCACTCCGAAGGCCTCGTTGAGATTATGGATATGGTCATTGGTTATTTTGCTTTTGACGAGCATGTCATCTATGTACATCTCCATATTCTGACCAATTTGGGCATGAACATTTTATTAATGAGTCGCCAATACGTGGTACTTGCGTTCTTCAATTCGAAGGGTATAACTTTATAACAGTACGTTCCCTGATCCGTCATGAAGAAATTATACTCTTTGTCTTAGGGACTCAACCGGATCTGATTATAACCCTAATATGTATCCATAAAACTCAATAATTCATGCACGAAAGTAATGCACACCAGCAGATTGATCCTGGGCAGCGGGAAGCTATCCTTTGGGCACATCTTGTTCACATCGGTGAAGTCAACGCATATCTATCACTTTCCATTGCTCTTATTAACAAAAACCACGTTGAAAAGCCAGTTCGGATAGTGGACTTCCCTAATAAAGCTAGTATCAAGCAGTTTCTCCACCTCCTCCCAGATGGCAATGAGCTTTTCGATGGAGTGGTTTCTTCACTTTTATTTGATGGGCTTGCGACCTGGATCAGGGGTCAACCTATGGAATATTACTATGATCTAAATTCCTCACTTGTTTGTGGGGGTCCATGCAAAGATTTTAGAGTTCTGCCGAAAGAAAGCAATTAGCTAGTCGTGTAAGGGTCCAGCAAGTGAGTCCCCTATTTGTACGCATCTCTCTAAATCATCGGGATCTAGGGGAAGGCGGTTCATTGTCTCACTGGCCTGGGCCTACTTAAAGTCACTTTGTCTCTGTGAACAAAGTGCTCTGTCAGTTGGACCATAATGATTTGAGTGACCTATGACAGATAGTATGTCTAACCAGTTACTTGATCGCCCAAGACTTCTCCAATGTCTCATGCCATGGAAAACTTCATCTTTAAGTACGTGATTGATATTACCACCCCAAATGCGGTCAGGAATGGTAGGCCTAGGATGGTATTGTAAACCGAAGGCAGGTCAACCAGTAGGAATGTGAGCATGTAGGATGTCATCCTGGGTTATGTTCCCAATATGATTTCCAATCGGATGGTTCCTTTGACGAGCACCGGCTCGTTGTCCAGTCTATAAAGGGTCATTTGACCGATTTCAATTGACTCTTTTTTAATCCCAACTTAAAATATACATCCAGGTAAAGTAAATCACGTAAACTTCCATTATCGATAAAGATCTGTTTAGTTGGTAATCGACTGTACCATCTGAAATGAGTACGGATACAACTAGAGGGTCAGAGTGGGGAGTCATTATATGTGACATATCTTCTTCGCTAAAACTAATGACATCGTTCCCAATTTTTACCATCGATTTCTTATTGCCAGAGATGTCTCAAGTTGGTCCGAGGGGTGGTTCTTGGAGGGTCTAGTTGCCACCACGTCGACTACCCCAACTGCGATTCGAATCCTCGACTGCTGCTCTGGCCTTTCTTCACCTGCCCTACCAAGTGCCTGCTCCGAGTTTCGCAAGAACTTAGTGAGGTGTCGCCTCTAGACATGCTCTTCAATCTCTTTTTGCAGAGTCTGGTAGGCTTCTGTGCTGTGGCCTAGAGATTGATGATAGTCACTGTATTTCGTTTGGTCTCATTCCTTTGGAATTTTAACCGATTTTGACCATTTTAAGAATTTTTTCTTCCGAAATCTGCATAAGGATGTTAGTTCAAGAATCGTTCAAAGAGGTCTGTTTCAGGGATCCGAACTCTCTTTGGGCTTCTGGTTTCACCGCGGGCAGCTTCCTGGGGTCTCAGGGGTTGAAGTGGTCTCCACTTCTCTTTCTCCCATTCGATGGCCTCTAGTGGAGGTGGTCTCCATGCTCTAGATGCTTCACCTCTTTGGCCTATTCGGTTGTCATGTAAGCACGGACAATGGTTTCGACTTTACGGAAGGTTTGGGGTTCTTTTGGGCCAGATACTTGAAAAACTCGCCCAACTCCAGAGTCAATATGAAGGTGCTTAGCTTCACTTCATCAGTGAGTTAGGGTATCCGGCGGGCTTTGGCAGTGAACTAGACTAGGAAGCTCATTAGGCATTTGTTAGGCCCCTGCTTGATATGGGTAAGGTGTTAAGGCTATTTCTCTTCCCTCAGGCTGAAGGCGAACTATGAAAAGAAGCTATCGGCAAGCTCTTGGATTGTCCGAATCAAATTCAATTACAAGCGGTAGAACCAAATACTAGCATCCCCCTTAAGGATCAGTGAAGAGCATTGGCACATAGCTGGCCCACCGAAGCCGTAGAAGCTCAGTAGGGTCGAAAATAGTTTAGTAGGTCGATTGGATCAGTGTTTCCGTCATAAGGTTCCAGGGCCGGCATCTTAAACTTATGAGGAAACCATTACGTACGGATCTCCATTGTGAATGATGATCACCTTAGGTTCGCAGAGTGTCTCCTAACATCTCCTTTGAATACGTCCTGTCATATCTTTTTCACTAACTCTTCCATTCGAGGGGAGACTGCAACCTATTTCGCATTTAGGTGGGTCCTCAACTTCGAGCAATTCAGCGAGCGACATAGGGTTGGTCGGTTGCTACTGTTGGTCTGCTGAACGTTGCATGAGGCTCCCTCTTGAGTTCAGGGCCTTTGCTCGTCGTGAAGTAGCAAGGATTTTGCCCCTCTGGGCTCTCATTCGATGTCTTGCGACCAAGCCAACCCTCCAAATGTGATCGGGCCCCGTCGCTTGTAGCTACTCGGGCTCCAAGGTCTTCCGAGCATTTTGTCTTCCTTGCTGAGCGTTTCTTTCTCTAGCTTTTTCGTTTTGATGCTGAAGTGTAGGCGGTAGAGGAAGGAGCTTCTAACCTATGGTGTCCTTGGCGCGCACAAAGGGTTTGAAGCATTTGGAATATATTGTCCACCCGATTGGTGAGCGCTTGCATGAAGGGCACCGGTTGCTCCTTTGCATGGCTATCCGAGAAAAGGTTGTCGCCATGGTGGCGATATCTTTGGCTGGAGTACTGGCATGGGCTCTGGTATTGACCGTGTTTGCTTTAGTGTGGATGGTGGTTAGGATTTTCACTCGTCTTCTCACAGACGGCGTCAATAATGCGTCCTAAATTCGGATTACTGTTAGATTAGGGTACCACTTGGTCTTCCACTATGAGTCAAACACAAGCGGGTCCTGTCTCCATTTCGGATAGCTTAAATCCTACATACCACAACTAAAAATATGAGGTCAGATAATTTGTGGGATTCGTTCATCAATTTATTCTCCGATACTCAAGTAAATAATTTTTCTCATAGAGATGAAAAAATGCAAGGATGAGAGATATGTGTGATGATGTAAGAATATGAGATTTGAGTCTGACTCGGATGTTATGCTCGGTGTGGAGCTGTTTTGAGATTTAGGGAGCACGAGTTGTGAAGGTCTTCTTTTGGAGGTTCTTTCGGCATAGAGTAGTTTTTCTGTAGGCTTACAAGTATCCATCCCTACAGTGAGGCAATGCGGTATTTATAATATTTGAGCCAATTCAGTTTTACTTGGACGTTAAGGTTAGCTGACAGATATCCTTGTAGATTTGGTAAGTTTTCATAGGGATTCAAATATTGATTATGGCAACCATGGCCGGTCAATGAGATTCCTTCATTCTTTGCGGCGATCATGGAGCACCTGCTATGGTAATTGTATTTGGGAAGAGATCTACCCCGACTATTATTGCCATTTTGGTGATGATCATGCGGGCAAATATTCTCGGTATACCTGCCAAGCTGTGTCGGCTGATTATAGTAAGTAGTTTCAGCATGCAGGAAGATGATCGCGGGCCGCCTTGATTGGGCTAGCAATGTCAACTCAGCCGACTCGGCCAATTGGGCCAACTAGGATTTTGCTTGGACCTTGGGCCTACGAGGACGTGATGCGGGTAGGATATCCTTGAATCTTTTGTCTGCCCATGGGACTTCGGGGAGGGGGGGCCATTTATGCCATCTCCATCAACTTTGTAAAAATGGGT
>JAODPA010001199.1:0-14212 GCA_025585075.1 Nepenthes mirabilis | reverse complement strand
GGGAAAGATCGCAAATAGGAACAAACTCTCCCCCGGGTGGGAAGGGCCGTTCCTCGTCTCCGCAATCCTCCGAGCGGAGCGTACAAGCTATGCGCCCAGAATGGCAAACTGGTCCCGCGGACCTGGAATGCTGCCAACTTAAGAAAATACTATCAGTGATGCAACTCCGACTCAGGTAAGTCACACACGCACGCATCATAATGAGTGCTTGAACATGGGTTTTATCTTTGATTAGCATAATTGCTTTATTTCCTGCATATTCATTTGTGTGAGTTAATGTCATGCATTGCATTCTTAAATCAAACGACCTAGACTGTCCCTAAGTCGGGAGGACAAGCGTCCGTCCGTAAAACCAGTCCTTGGCCCAGCGCCAGGCGGTCTAAAGCAGACCGTCTCAGGACTCCGTCCTCACGCCAGGTGGCCTGGGGACGGCTTTACTCACCATGGCTCCGCGCCAAAAGGCCCCAGCGGCCACCCAGAGACTGAGCCCCGTGCTAGGCAGCCCGAAGGCTTCCAGCCGTAGGCTGGGACACAGGATCCAGGCGATCCATTCCAAAGGCTACACGCCAACGACCCGTGCGATCAAAGCATTAGGCCTGGGGGCTCCCTAAGTCCCCACTCTACGGCCAACAAAACCTTAGGGGGCAAAGAATCGCAGGCGTGCGGCGACCTTCTTCAACAGAAGAGAGCACCCTCAGTCTACAATGGTTGTGGGGTAGGACCTCAACTTGGTGATCATAACGCTTTGAGCAGGAGCGACGCACCTCCCGCAATCGTACGCGACCGAGCCTAGACCCAGGATTCCGGTTACCGTGACCTGACCGCTGCGCTGACCCTCATTAAGGTTCCAGGGGTTTGGCGACGACATCCGCTCCACCGGATCGAGCCCCCCAAACGTGTGAGCTGTGATGACATCCTCTTACGAAGGACGAGCACCACGCAAGAAGACGCCTGGATAGGGCCTTAACAACAGCGGCTCCAAAAAGCCCAATGCTCAAACACGAAGCATGATCCAACGAACGGAAACAAAAGCGAAAAGCAAGCAACACTCTACGAATAGAAAAAGCATGAACACGAAGTGTAAAAAGACGCTTCTCATTCATGCAAAAAACAGATGTGGTACAAATATATAAGCCAATCTCAAAACTCAACAGCAGCAAAGGCTAATCAGGAAGACTCGATGGACCCGCTTCCTCAGGGAAAGTCTTCAGGCGGGACACCTCTTCCACCCCGGCGTTCCCTGGATGGAGGACGCCAACTGGGACGTGAGGAGCCGCCAGGGAAACAATCCTACGACACAAGCGGATGCCATCCCAGTAACGAGCATCCATCACCTGCCGCACTTCTGATGGAGAATGCCGACCAACCATATCTCCGACCAACCTGGTGACACGGCCCTCTGAAGCGACGAGTAGAGCTTCCAGCTGCGCCACTCTCTGCCGCAGGCGCCCGTTCTCCTCTGCAAGAGATGCGATCTGGGCCTGACCGCTGTGGACGAGTTGGTGTCCGCTGATGAAGGCCCGCTCCAGAGCCCCGCGAAAAAAGAAAGCTTGCACGTCGAAGGGGACCGCACCACCAGGAACCTGCACAAAAGGCAAGATCAGGAACATTCCCAAAATAAGCAACAAAGGGAGAGGGCCAGAAAGATGCAACCGTACCGAAGAAGATGCGACGCGCGGGGAGCGCGCGAGATCTCCTGAAAGAGCCTCCCCCTGGGGCACAGCTTCCTCGACTGCTTGAGGAGGGCTGACTGGAAGGTTGGCTGCTGTAGGAGCGCTCGGGGGCTCTTGCCACGAGGACGTCTCGGCTGCCCCTTCGTCAGCCTGTACCGCATCAGTAGCAGGAGCGGTGCCAACCTCTGAAAATGCGGCCCGCACGAGTTCACCCGAAAGAGCCACTCCCTGGGGCTCAGCTTCCTCGACTGCTTGAGGAGGGCTGACTAGAAGGTTGGCTGTTGTAGGAGCGCTCGGGGACTCTTGCCACGAGGACATCCTGGCTGCCCCTTCGTCAGCCTGTACCGCATCAGCAGCAGGAGTGGTGCCAACCTCTGAAAATGCGGCCCGCGCGAGTTCACCCGAAAGAGCCTCTCTGTGGGGCTCAGCTTCCTCGACTGCTTGACGAGGGCTGACTGGAAGGCTGGCTGCCGTAGGAGCACTCGGGGGCTCTTGTCACGAGGACGTCTCGGCTGCCCCTTCGTCAGCCTGTACCGCATCAGCAGCAGGAGCGGTGCCAACCTCTGAAAATGCGGCCCGCGCGAGTTCCTCCGAAGGAACCTCTCCCTGGGGTTCAGCTTCCTTAACTGGTTGAGGAGGGCTGACTAGACGGCTGGCTGCCATGGGAACACTCGGGGGCTCTTGCCACGAGGACGTCCCGGCTTCCCCTTCGTCAGCCTGTGTCGGATCAGCAACAGGAGCAGTCCCAACCTCCGAAAATGCGGCCAGGTCTTCGGGAGGCCTGCACACAGAAATGGGCTCCACGAGAATCACCGGCGACTCCACAAGAACCCGGGCCTCCGACGTTGGCTCAGACGCAGCAGTAAATGGCCCCTCAGGGGTCTCGAGAATGATGACATCATCCGCCGCCCCTGCGGCGGAACAAGCAGGTGGATCCACAGTAGGTAGAGACTCCACCTCGCAAGCCTCGTGAGCAGCTAGCCCCGCGACCGAGGCCAACGACGGTTCGGCGGTCTCCCTCTGGCGGACCGCGCACGCAGACCTTTTCGGAGCCGGACTTCCTGTCACAACGGGAGGACCAGCGATCCGTCTCCTGGACCTCCTCAGGGAAGTCCCTTCAGCTTCCCTTAATCTCTTAATGGCGGCCGCGTCCTCGTCACTACTCGACGAACGCAGCAAAGAGCAGCTCTCCTCCTCAGTCCCGCCGGACGGTGGAAGAGCTGCTGAATCTCCAGGACCTCCCTTGCCTGGCCCTGCCGCCGCCCAGCCAGCGGGAGGTCCCCATCTAGCGATCTCGAACGTAACGGAGGTAAGGTAGTAGCCCCGGATCGAGAAATTCTTCTCCTCAGACTTGATAGTAGCCAACAGCTTCTCTGACTCTGCAAAATCTTCGGGAGTTGGCTTTTCCTAAAAATAGTTCGAAATCGGGCCCCATGACCGCGGAAGCTCAGAGTCAGAAGGCTCCTGCAAGAAGAAGAAGCGCTCCTTCCAACCCTTCACCGAGTCAGGATTGGTGCCGCGAAAGGGAAACCCCGCCTTGGGGGACATCGACACCCAATCCTCCGACTCCGTGAATCGAAAGATTATCCTCGCTGCCTTGGCATCAAAAGAACAGTCAAACATGAGGGCAAAGACGCGCAGAGATACCAGGTAGCGCACGGCGTTGGGGTGCAGCCTTGCCACAGGAACTCCCAGCGCGTCGACTACTGCGTATAGGGTGCAGCTCGACGAATAACGAAGCCCCCCCTCAAGTGGTGCTCATACACCGTAATGAAGCCCTCTGGGGGGCGTTAGCTCTGTCCAGCGCATCGGGAACGCGGTAACTCCAGCCGCTGGGAATCGCGTAGTCTGCCATGAGAGAAACTATGTTCCCCGCGGTCAAAACCGACTTGGTATTGCAGACACCATGGCGCACAGTTCTGGAAACGTGAGAAGAGGAAGAGCTTTCTTTCTTTATCGCCATTTACCTCTCAAAAATCGCGGGTGCAAACAAGAAGGAAAGAAGCAGAAATAAGAAAGCGGTTGTCGATCGATTTAAATAGGCAACGCCAAGCAAAGAAGGCGGGAAGCCCAAAACAGCACCGCCACCGGAGATTGGGACACGTGGTGGCATCAAGGCGCACCACAGGATCTCAATCGTTCGCAATGATGCCTAAGCGCCAGGCTAACGGGCGCGACCCTTCAGCTGCCAGTCTAGGGTCCACGTTGGCGCCGGCACATTAAATAAAGGCTCACGATAGCAGAACCCCGGGAGACGCGCACGATAAGCGCAAAGCGAAAATAATAAAAAAAAGGGAGAAGAAACAGCCAAGAAACAAGAAAATTCAGCAGACAAGACAGTGCGAAAAACAGATTCTCATTACGACAAATAGTTCTGTTACAACACTAGCAAAGAAAAGAAAAAGGCGCAACAACGACGAAAACGGCTAACGGTCTCGGTGGCCGGTGGAGGAACTTTGAACATGATAATCCACCAACTAATCGCGGGTCTTGGCGGACGAGTTACGAGGATCTAGGACCCCCACGCGGAAGCCTGGGTCCTCCAGTGAAGCTAGCCTTCGGCAAAGCCTAACGGCGTCAGAATAACTCCGCTCCAAGGCTGGGTTCACTCCTTCCGGCCAAAGCGTCGACCTCAGCTCCATTCGCAGCGCAGCAACTTTAGCCTTGTGTCGCCGCCCAAGCTGCTCCATTTCTTCTTCAAGTGCCAATATGCGGTCCTGCGCCCCCACGTTGGCACCCACTAGCCGTGTGGCCCTGGCCTCCGACTCGGCCAGAGCGCTCTCTAAATGTGTGACGCGGGCTCTCAGCCACTCCATTTCGATTGCTGCAGCCCCCCGACGCGGTGGGACCCCCTCGAAACCCGGAGGAACTCCCCGACTCCGAGAAGGGCCAGCGACCGTGGCTTCAGAGCGAGCCCCCCTGAGGTGAGGGCTCCAGAAGACATGGGGCCGTTAGAGCCGAACTCGGACTCGTAAGAGGTGTGCTCCGTGTCACTAGAGGAATCTCCCATCGATTTCGCAACGAAAAAACATGCAGAGGAAGATTGAACTGCCAGTGGACGAACAAGTACAAAGACGTGCCAGATTTCGGGAGAAAGTGGCGCATTTAAATAGGCAAATCTTCTCCTGGAAAGGCGGCAACTCCAAAAGGCGGAAAGCATTAAAGGAAGGGCCAATGAGGATTCGCCACGTGGAAGGCCCCTGAATACTTGCGTGTTTTCAAGACGAAACGATGTCTCCTGGCCATGTAGGAATTAAATGCACTGATATCCCAGGAGACGTGGCGGTTGACAAGGACCCCGCAAGCTCCCAAAGGATGACGCGTGAATCCTCAGGGCAAAACGCCCGGCAACAAAAAAGCATTCACGAAGACAAGACAAAAATTGAAGATAAAAGAGGCTACTTCTTTTATTAATCAATGCTTTCTTACAAAGTACAAGATCTACAACCATGAAGCTGCGAGAAATACGAAAGAAGACTGCGGTGCGAAGCCCGGTATGCTCCCGTACCTCGTCCCAGGAGAGCCCGGCGAACATGATCTGCACCAGATCCCGACGGCTGAAGCAGTCGATATTTCACCGGGCGAACTGGGCGGGAAGCAAGGAGCATCCCCCGGTGGACGTCTCAAGCATTCAATCCACCGAGGTCCAAGAAGCACTGAAGTCAGGCACTCCGGGAGAGACGGGCGATAAGCTCAGCCTCCACAGAGGGCTACTGACCTCGCACTCCTTCCGTGGTTAGTGCCCTGGCGCGGCTCGCGGAGGAGACACCTGCGACGGCAGCCGCGGGGATTGTCCAAGAGCATGCTCAACCTAGCCATGGCCACAACCCGGAAGGAAACACGCGATGACGGCGGAATGGCCAAGCCACTCTCGTTAGCAAAGAAGGCAGGCCATAAGGCACGGGCTACAATGGTCTCCACCAGGGATCTCAGGCATGCAAGTGGTCCATCCAACTCCTTCTCGAGTGCCCCCCAAGGGCGGGGAAAGCCAGAATCTTCTCATCGTCTCTCCAATGGCTGCCAAGGCTTGGGCTCAACTAGCTTGGGTACCCCGCTATTTATGGGCGGGATGCAGGCCATCCCCTCACCCAGCGCAACACGGCATCTAGCAAACGTCTTTCGGGCAACAGTAGAGGCTGCTGGTCAGACGCAACCCAAAGCGCGCGAATCTGGCTTGATGAAGTGATGGGTCACGGCAGCACCTGAAAAGCCTGCCCTGGCTCCTGAGAAAGGTGCGAACCTGGAATACGACAAAAAATGGCGCGGCAGGAGGAAGGGTATGAGGCTGCGGAAATGGGCCCAAAGGACATGCCAGGCCTGACCACTGGCCGGCCCAGGCATGGGGGGCTAGTGTTCGGTCCCATGTCCTGGCCCATGAAGCACGCCCAGGCCCACAAAGCGGATCGCGGCCCATGAGAAGTCCAGAAGCCCACGTGAAATGCTCAGCCCAGCCCAAGAGTCCTGAGGCGTGGATCCACGATGGAGGAAGGCAACGGAAACCTGCAGCGCATTAAATGCGTCGCCGGGAACAGGCGGAAAAGGCGGAAAGGCTAGCCAATAGAGGCATGGCTGGCGCAGCGCCAACGCCACCCGCTGCCGTCTGCAGGTGGCCAACCAATCCCCGCTCAGGGAAAATCGGGCGTCGTCAACAACGCTCATCAGCGTACCAAGCACGGCAACAGGACAGCCGGCGTGACCGGCGGTCAATGACAGCGACCAGCGGCGTGATGGCCCAAGCAACGGGCGTTTTTGCGCCCAATAGTCCAATGGGGTGAGGCATATAAGAACCCTCACACCCCACAGAGAAAGGGATCTTCCTTCGACTTTTACTTTCTGATCAACCTTGGATCTTTCTGGAACATTGCTTCGAGCATCCTTGATCATCTGCTTCCCTCTTCTCTAACCAAGAACATAAGGGTGACAAGTAAAGACGGGGCACCGTCTCATCTGCTACAGCTAACTCGCTCACCACCCCAGCATCCTTTGAGATCACGGGAAAGTCAACCACCCATTGCGGTATACCACGGAAGCCAGGCCTTCCACCACCTGCTCATTGCATTTCTCCACATCACCGCATAAGCACCTCTTACGCTTCATAGCATTTCTCCGCGCACCCCTTTAGCATGCGCCATTTCCGTTTATTGCGGGAATTTGCTGACTTGAGCGTCGGAGCGGCCTCGGTGGGAGAAATCCTGCCGGACCCTTGACCTCTTGTTTGTTGTTTGTGTTGTGCAGGTCCAGGTTCACACGGACGGAGACCGGACCCTTCTTCCGAAGCAGCCGCACGCTAAGGGATCCGAAGGCTCCCTAATCCGTACGACAACCGTGGTCCCGGGATGCAACAATACATATTTATTTTGATGTATATATTTATATTTTCTTATCCTTACCTCCAGCTTTCTCTCGTTAAGTGCATTTGGGCTCTTATGCTGAGGTGCTGTGTGGTGTTGAGGGTGTGCTATGGCGGTGAAGTGCTGCTGCTGATGGTATGCCAGGATTGGGATGGGAATGTCTTTTCGTTGCTGATGGGGCCTTTGCTTGCCTATTGGTCACGGTGGGTATCATTGGAGTGGCTGCAGCTGTCCTGTTAGGCCTATCCCTCAGCCGGTTGGGTTTGTCTGCCTCGGGCTGGACAGAAGCTGTGGTCTATCTTCTTAAAGCTTCCTGATGTTTGAGGCAGTCTGCTCCCTTGTTTGTGAGGGGTCTGATAATTAATCCCTTTGTTGGAAATTGATGGAGGCGATTTTTGGTCCTGCACTGCTGAAGGTTGATGCTGTTGGTCCTGAGCATTGTCATCGAGGATGCAGTTGTTGGAATGGCTGTGATGTTGTGCGATTTGGTGAGTCCCCTGCTGATCGCTGATGCAAGTGTTTTAGTTTGCTGGATTGGATGTTGGCTCCCTTCTGCTGTCTTGCTGATGCTGAAGTAAAGATTAACCTATTTGCTGGGTTGAGTTACTGATGATGGTGTATTGCCATCATTGCTTTCCTGCATCTAGGTAAATCCTGTCCGAGAGGATTTGGGCGTACTGCTCCGGGCCGAAGCCTGCCAAATGTGTCCAAGACCCCTATCTATGCTCGTTTCTTGGCATGTATAACCAGTCCGTGGGCTTTCCTGTTGGCGGTTGAGTCCTTCTGCTCTAGTTGCTGGAAAGGATGCAGGCCCCTGTCCGAGTTTGCTGTGGGTTCCCTGCTTAGTATATAGATTTGCCCAAGTTGCTATGGTATACTGCCCTTGTTTGCAGCCAGTTGTTTGAGCCCGAGCCCCCTTTGCTCGGGGTGATATTGCAAGAGGAGTGGTGGTCTATTGGGCGTACGATGTGGCAGGAAAGAACGGCTTGGGCATGTGTAAATCTGTCCAAGGTCTTAACCTCACCTGTTAAATATGTTGATGCTGTTCCTTGGAGTGGGTTTTTAGACCGGCTGATTTATGACAGCTTAAGATGTTACTCTCATCTTGGTTTTTTTAATTTTGTTCGGTTTCATGAACTGTTGGTGCTCGGAAAATGCTCTAACTGGTTGTTCTACCTCTAAGTCAGCAAAACACTTGGAGTTAGAACATCGTTTTATAAATTTTGTTTATTTTAATTTTAATTTACTTACTTACCCAAAAAAAAAAAAAGAAACAGGTAGAGCCAACTAAATGCTTCAGTGCCACTCACTGCACGCAGAAAGTTCTAGCCCAAAGGTTCACATTAGTCATTTAGTATTTGAGATTTCAGCCATGGTTTTGATATATAGCCAACTACCACTGCACTATGAAGATATCCCAGCCCAGTTAACAAACTGAATCCAATACAGGAAGGACAGCTAGATCATAGCATCATTACTCTGCATCAACAGCCGATGTAAGTTCCACAGCCGATTACACAGCATTGCAATCTGCAATACAGCAAACAGCCACATGTTCTGTAATCTGCAACACAGCACCACAGCAGCGTAGTATTCAGCATCTCAGCACATTACAACACTACATCCAGCCCTCCACAACATTAGCTAGTTGCCAACAAGCCTAAACTCAGCGCAGCAAGCTGACTCAGGCCGTAATCGCAGCCACTTTAGCAGAGCCTTCTCCAGCAACCACCATGACTCCAGTTCAACCAATTCGAAATACATCAAAGCCACAGCAATGCGAGCAGCACCTATCCCAGCTTGACAACAAACCGAGGTCTCCAAGAACCCAGGATTCTTTGGCCCCGAAAATACATGCAGTTACATTTAGCAGCCCAATAGCAGGCAAATACAAAGGCACCAGAGGCTGAAAATTCCAGCAACAAAAACAATGTGAATGCAGTATTATAGTGTATAAACACCTAGCCAATTTTGCAACAAATCCACATAAGCATGACACCGGCATCAAAAGCTCATCAAGATCAGGCATGGAACGCAGCCACCGAAACAAATTCGTGCAACTTCTATTTAGCAAAAGTGCAGCAGCAACAGGGCCTGGTCATCACCAGGGGGCTCATACGCATTCTTAACCATGGCCAAAGCCACACATCCAGGAAGCATCACAACAGAGCAACCCATATGCTAAACAAGCGCATCAGCAAATCTGCTATGGGCAGCAGTATCAAAAGGGATAAAAGGAACTGCCAGCATTAATCAGGCAGTCAAAAAGGCAACAAGACTCTCCCGGAACAGGAGGAGCATATCAATTCTTGCCAGGAGAGCCATTTGGGATCTTAGAGTCTTTTTTCCGCTTCCTCCTAGATTTGATTTGGCTCCAAATACCGCTCTGCACAATATGGGCTTGTGAGGAATGCATCTTTGACTCCCGTCGCCCTTTCAAATTAGATGAGTGGAAATTATGGAGTCCCGCCACTAATTCATCCAAATTGCAAAAGGGATCAAGAAGAGAAACCGATATTGAGTTTGGTAAGGAACTTAGAAAATCAAAAATAATCTGCTCATCTTCCGGAATTAAAGAATCAATGTTTGGGTGAGCAAGTACTGATAACCGAAGGGCTTCAAAAGGAGCACCCATAGAGCTGAGAAGATTTGCCCCCTCAAGTGGAAAAGATGATTTGAACTCATCCCTAGTTTGGTTAGATAAATTGTACCAACATTTATTTAAAAAGAGTAATACCAAATTTCTGTGAACCGGGGTGAGGGCATCTAGAGAAAGCCGAAATTTATTTACCTTAATCAACATTTTGATGCCAAGGGACAATGGATCAGAATCTACTTCAGCTACCTCCGACACTACATGGGACTGGGAAGGGTCATCAGCAAGGCAAGCAGCCACTGTTGCATTATCATCCACAGCCCTACAGCCAGTCAGGGGGGCCGGGGTCAGGGCCTCTGGAATGGCAATCTAATCCTCACCCAGATGGCCTTCAACCAGTAAATCCCTCATGGTCACATTGTTAGGTACATCATCAAGGGAGTACTTTCGAGTGATCCTCACGATTGATTTAGGGGTTGTATCATCGACCTTAGAATTTAGGAATATCTCAGCTGGATGAGCCTCCCTTGGATATCCTTCGAGCTGATCCCGCACATACACATCCAGGATAGGCACGCCTGGCACAGACTCCAATTTAGAAGGATTGGAGACCGATCCACGATCCACATTACTTAGGGCACCATCCACGCAAGAAGATTCAGCCTTTACATCGGAGGGCTAAGAGGAAGTGACCAACTAGAACTCCTCCACACAAGCAATCAAGGAGTCCAAAACCAGTGCAATTGGGTCCAAAGGCAACAACGTTATAGTACTAGAGTCGATTAGAGGATCACCTTGGGAATGCGTCTTAGAAGGGATTCCATTTTTTGTGATTAAGGCCACTTGTTCAGGAGGACCACAGTGCATCTCATTCACCCCAATGGTCTCTAAATCACGAAGAATCATGAAAGAGTTGTCAGAGACAATATCTTCCAATCCAAGCCTCTCAGCCACATCCTGGTTCAAAGCAGGGGAAGAGAGGGGTATCACCGGCTCGAGAGACTACCCAGCTGAGTCAGCTGGCAGCTCTCTAACCACAGGCACCTGATGCTTGGCCTCAACATCCATTTGTTCAACGGCAAGTATCGGCCCAGTACCAATCGAGGAGACTTTAGAGGACAAATTCAAAGTGGCAGTTTCCTGCTGGGCAGGCGTAACCTTCCTGAAGCTTTTAGGGGATGCAGGTCGTCCGTAGACCTGATTCCCAGGCCTCCACTGATAATTAACCACAATCTTGACAGGCAAAACTGAATCAGAATCACCAGTTTTAACCTTGATTTTTGACGGGAGAGGCGCGTTTTTTCCCAGCTCAACACATATCCTTGCGTAATGCAATCGTTCCATACAAGTAGTACTTGGGTCAAGAAGAAGGGGTTTACTAACCCCGCTAGCAATCCAGCATAAACCCAAGGGGGTCCAATATTCAACCAAAACATTGAACAGGGTAATCCAAATGGGAAACGTTTGGTGAGAGTCCTTTGACAGATCCATCCCCGGTTGCCACCGTTTAAGGTAAATAGATTTTTTTCCAATAGTCCAGGGGCCTTTGGACAGACAGTGGTTAAGCTGCGTTTCAGAAGCGAAATGGAAGAAGAAGAATCCTGAGTCGTTCCCAGCAACATGAGTGATGCCAAATCTAGCCCAAATTTTGCGAGCAATATTGTTAACCACCAAGAAATGTGGAGGAGTTTCGCGGAAATAACCCACCAGTGTTGCTCCCCAGAACACCCTGCTTTGCTGGATTACCTCAGTAGGGTGGGAAATTGAGACGACATCCCCGTCAAAAGATTGAGGGGGAAAATTTTGAGCGAAGAACATAAGTTAATGGCGTTATTCTAGACAGTATTCATCCAGGAGGACGGTGGTAAAGAAGGGGCCGCACCTGCGGTGGTTTGCGAAGAGTAGGGCTCGACCGCGTTTACTTTCGTAGCCGCACCAGCAACATTAGCTACCGAATTAGAAAGGGAACGATCCGAGCAGGCCCCAGCGGGTGGAGAGGGAGCCGATTTCAAACCCGCAAGGAAGGAGGCATCAGGCCCATGGGGAGGGGACTGGGAGCCCCTCGGCAATGCCGGGAAGGGGGGAGATGGAAGGAAATCTGGAAGCGAGCCATTCAATAAAGAAGAGGGCCTGGGTGAGAGAATAGCAGTAGCATTCGAACCTGATGACGGCAATGAGAGAAAGGGGGGCGGAGAAAGAGAGGAAGCCTTCGGGAGGGACACGACGCCAGCTGGGAGCCGGCCATGCCGGCGCTGGAGACGGCCAGGGACAGGCCAGCGCCGCTTATCAGATTTCAATTTTTATTCTTGGATTAGGAAAGGTCGCTGCCATTCAATGGACCGATCTCAATTAGATGCCCACCCCAAGGAAAATGGTCTGGAGTCCAATGGGACTCCTCTCACTGCCGGCCAGATCCAGCCGTGTGAGAGTCAGCAGTCTACCTTCGGCCATCCTGGGGCCCTTAATTTCATGGTTCAAAGCCTTAAGACATCCATGCTCCTTAGAACCGCGCAATGAAGAAGACGGATCCATCTTTGGTTGAACCAAGTCGGACACCAAGCCATCCAGGTCCTTAGAACTCGTAACAACATCATGAGGATCCAAACTAGGAGCGTTAGAATAATCATTCTGCTGAATCTCACAAGCCTGGACCGGTCCATCAGAGCCAGGAGTCCAATTTGACTCCAGACCTCTTCCCTAGAGGCGGGCAGCTGATTGAGTGCAACCTAGTGAAGTGTTGCGGCCTCGCCTAGTCCACGAACCAGGCAGTTCCACCTCCACTACAGTAAACTTCTCCACCTCACTTGCAGAGCAATTTAAGAAAATTTTGGACAGAAGCACCGCATCAGGGGTGACTTCGACACACACCTGAGCAGAGTGCAAATGATCCATTTTGGCTGTGAATGTATCAAGATGAAAGGGTTTACCCGCTGCACTACTGATCCAGCTGAGCCCAAGAGGGGTCCAGTATTCAGTAGGAACGTTCCTCAACTTAATCCAAACAGGAAAGGAATTAAAATTTTCTCTTGCCATAGGCATACCCGGGAGCCATCGTTTGAGAAGTAATGGATTACCTCTCAAGGTCCAAGGGGCTCTGGCCAGAACCTCTTCTGAATTCACATCTGAGGAGAATTGAAAACGGAAAATGCTATTTGCACTCTCTGCAACATGACAAAGACCAAATCATTGCCAAATCCGACGATCAATGTTGGCAACGGCAAGGAAATGTAAGCCCTTTCCAGAGAAGTAGCCCAGAAGCGTCGATTTTCAGACCAACTGACTTTGCTGAAGCACTTCGGGGGGTGGAGAGATTCGTGCAATATTTTTTTTTGGTAAGTAAGATGAGATTAAATTAAATAAAATTTACAGAACGATGTTCGACCTCCAAGTGTTTTGCCAACTTAGAGGGGGAACAACACGCTAGGGCATACCCCGAGCACTACTATAGACCAGTTCATGAAAACGTACAAAAGGACAGAATAGCAATTCTCCTCTAGATTACGAAAAAATTAATTCGTCGTAGATCTCTTTAGCTGAAGGAACTCGTCTTGTCAATCAGAAATCCGCATCCACAAAGAAAAGGGAACCAGTGACATTTAGCAACTGAAGAGCACATACCATCAGCAAGATTACAGTCAATGCGGCATCCCGCATAGTCCGCCAAATAGAGTCAAATACGAACAAGTGGAACTAAAGGAATCAACATCACGTGACCATCATCCATCATTGCGTATATTGGATGGGCAAGCTTCAATGGTGCATCAATCCGCTTCATAAACACCCAATGTCTTCATTAGACATCTCTTAGTACCCATGGGAACGCCTGTTCAAGGTAGCATCATTAGCTAGTAGCTGGATTGGTTCACTTCCACGGAATCGTGTCCTGCAAGGAAGAAAAAGAAGAATTTTTTTTTTGGAAAGAAAACCATGAAAAAAATGAGGTCTTAAGGTCAGAACAGTACAGCTTGAAATCGAGACCATAAATGATTGAACAATGGGAAATAACAAAGTGAGAACAGCCAATCCCGAAAGCTACGATTTTTCTCTTCTCTTTTTTTTTTCCTCAAGTACACTATGCAAACCTCGGGCAACGAGATAAATTCAGCCTGGATTCAGTTGTGGTGGCGGAGTGCTTCTTCTCGATTGGGACGGAGTGGCTCTGTTCGAGATTCCGGAGTGCAGGTGTCTTTAATCCCGAGTGCCTCATGGCCTCCTTGGTTGGAGTACTCTTTCTCACCCTGGACGGAGTGGACTTGATAGCGCCTCTGTTCCTTAATCCAGAGTGCCTTTTGTTCATTCGACGGAGTGGCTTGCTTGCAAGATCCGAAGTGCAAAAAATAAAAATAAAAAATCCTATGAAGGCGGAGTGCTTCCTCTCGCTTGGGACGAAGTAACTTTGGTTGAGCTTCCGGAGTGTTGTTGCGATTTTCCGGAGCATCTTCTTGGACGGAGCCGCTTTTAACACTTTGGACGGAGTGCCTTTATTAGTGCCTCCAGTTTGCATTTTGTCTCCTTGGACAGTTTGGTTTGGTTCCAAGGTCCGGAGTGCCTTATTTTTTCTCCGTTAAAAAAAAATAATAAATAAGTAAATA
>JAODPA010001188.1:4196-14213 GCA_025585075.1 Nepenthes mirabilis | reverse complement strand
GGCAGGTTTTGAAAATCTGTCTCTCCAGTCGAGACAACGTTCACAATTCTCGTTTCATTTTCCTTCACACATTTCGCCATTGCCTTATCTCCGAGCTCTCTCCTCTCTTTCTCTCCGACAGGCTCTCTTTTCAGCTTCACCATGTCCTCAGAATATTGCCTTCCACTTCCCACTCGCCCGCCGCGCCTGAAATCAACGTCGCCCGACATTCTTACTCTAAATGGCCACCAAATGGGGGTTTACTTTAACCACTCCGCGCTTGCTCACTCTTCTTCCGATCAGAAAATCATATATTTCTATATCTTCATCCTTACCGGTATTTTCTTCATCTTTAACGGATGAGTCGATTCAATTCATTGGTTGCCGATTGACGGTCCGGCGCAAATTATTCCTGCTTGCACCCAAGGCTGCTACTGAACAGCCAGGTTTGTTTTGTTTTGTTTTTTTCAAAGTTTTTTAAATTTGTTTAGCTATACGGATGCTTTCTTTACTTAATTGATTTACGAAGATAGTTGCATTTTTCTTTGGTTTCTTATGAAATTGTGGGTTATGACTTTGCCTAAAGCACTCTCTGCGTATGCAAGTGGATCCTTTCATTTTAAGGCTCTAATAATGATCGGTTGTATAAAATCTTATTTGTTTATTGACATTACCAGTGCACCGGAGTTTGCTATCTGCAAGAAGCATCAGTTTTCAGATAAATATTTAGGTTAGCAATTTTAGGGTTTTTGATCTTTTAAACAGCATTGGCTATATGGGTGTTTTCCTTTCTTAATTAATTCATCCAGATAATGACATTTCTTTTGGGTCGATGTAATATTTTAATCATTACCTAGGAATTGTTACTGATAAACCAAACATCATGACTTCGTGAGTTCTGTGGAGATCTGATGAACTGATTGATACTGCAAAGAAGCTAGCAGGGGCTAGCTTCCTTGTGAGATTCTGCATGATCCGTATCATGTGGAAGATATTGGAGTATAATCTTGAGAGTTTCAACGTAGGTCTGAGCTTTTGGCCATGTTGGCAATGTTATTTTAAGTTGTTGGTAGTGTATGTTTCCAGTTATTGCATATGGGATTTGTCTCTATGTGCTCCGTGTGGAAAGTTAGTTTAATACTGGTTTGTTGCGTTTGTTTTGCTACTTTTAAGAACTTAAGTGTGGCATAGGTGTCATCTTCATAAAAAAAGAATCCTTTTTCTCCTAGATATTGCTTTTCGTTAATGAACATAGGACGAGCTTTTGCAGTTACTCAGTCTGGCTGGATTGTGACCCTTTGTCAACGGGAACTGGCCTTTTGGATTTCATTTGCAGGTTTACTCTAACAAGACTGTGGGCTGAGCCCTTGGTCAAACCTGGTTCTTATGTCTTCTCAGTTCTTTCATATTTCAACTGATATTTCCTAGAATTTCCCTAGATCAAGTGGAATGAGAAAAGAGGATTATGTACTTCATGCTATATGGTGGGATGATGGTTCCTATATATTTCTTCATCATTCCCTTCTAAATCTATTTACTGTAGAATTTCACATCTTATTAATTTATGGGCAAAGCTGAATTTTCCTTGTGTAGAGCTATAGAAATAACATGAACATTTGTTAAATACCCAGACTATGTAGCATACACAAAAGCAAATTGGCCTGAACTTTGATTAGTTGTGTAAAATTAAGTATTTCATTGGACAATTGAGCAGTATGAGTTTTGATTCCACATAATTCTATGTGCCCAAAGCCATGCAATTATGAGATTTTGGAACGATTATTGCTTGCTCATTTATGTGCCACTGGAGTGTGAGACATGGTGCAATGGTAAGATTGCTTTGTTTTGGCTTGGAGATTATGTCTTTACATCATCAAGCATCTTCATAGAATATGGTCCAAAGCTATTTGCATCTACCTATTTCAAGAGCTAACAAAGTGGGAGCCTTGTGGACCCTTCTGTGATTATAGTTCGTGTTTTAAATGATATTGGCTGAGATCAAATATGGTTGTGGGATTGGATTTTTATATCTATTCCCACGTGTATGATTTAGGCTTTGTTAACATTGGTGTACGGTAGTTTCTGTGCTTAAACTAATTTAGTTTTTTCTTCTTTTTTGCTTTGAACTGTAACTTTTTTTTTTTTTTTTTGTATATGGCTAATTTTGTTATATAGAGAGTGATGGTATTGCTTCTTTTATCCATTGGCAGCATGTTTCCTGCCTTGCTTCTCATATCTGCTTATCTGTGTTGTGCCTATATTGTACTTTGTTCATGTTAATTTTTATTGTTTTATTTGATAAAACACACAAATTGTAAATCACTTTGTTATCCTTAATGTGTTAAAGCAATGTAATTGTTCGTTAGATAGGATGCCATGGCAGCATGTAGTTATAGCTGAGCAAATAACAGAAATAAATTTTTAACAAACTCTATAAACAACGTATGAGAAGAAATCTTCTTTTCTAACAGAAAAAAAAAAAGAAAAAGAAAAATAAAAGTATGAGAGGAAGGCTTCTCATTTTATTTTCTTACATTGTAATTTGTTTGGTCATAAATGATCATCCTACTGTTTGGTTCTCCTTGGTGTCATTTCAATTTGACATGATTTATTGCATTCATCACGTGCTTTCCATGTCTATATATGCAAGTGGATGATGGAGATAAACAAAATTTTCATGTTAATAATGATTTGTTCCTCTTATGATATTTGCAACTGATGTGCGATAAGGATTCTAATCGATGATTGCAAGGAAGTGAGTTGATAGAAAGTTATTGCCATTGATGATTTGGAGATGGACAATTTTAAGAAAACCTTTGAGACTGAACCATCTCTCCTTCGTGGTTGAGATGGCAGTATAATTTTTTTTCGTAAGGGAATCACCAAAAGCTAATGCGTTCATATGCGCAACACAATTCACCCTGCATCAACCAACCTGCTTGCAAGTGAAATTAGAAAAGCTTGGTAGATAATACAATGAAAACTTTCAAAAAATAAAATAACCTTGGGAGGGCATGTTGATATCAGTCACCTACTGCTTTCAAGGCATGTTTGTCGACAGAAGTTAATCCTGTCTTCTGTCTGTGCTTAAGCTGCTATTTGTGATTATATTTGTTGACCAATTGGACTTTCCAGGCCAGGTTGAAGAAGATGAGGCTCTTGATAGTAAGATATTACCATACTGTAGCATAGACAAGAAGGAAAAAAGGTCAATCGGGGAGCTTGAGCAAGAGTTTCTGCAAGCATTACAAGTACCAACAGAGTAACCTCTTTAATGCATTTTATTTTTCATGCTTTTTCTGCTCCTTGATCATGGCTGAAAATATAGGTATCAATTAAGGCTTTATTGGTATCGGGCAATACGTATCGGTTTTGTATGTATTGGATATAAAATGTTTTTTGCGAAGTAGAATAAAATGGGTTAGGGATAAATGTCGGCCGTATCGGGGTTTATTGATGCATCGTTGATGGAAATATTGGCCGATATGATACATTGGTCAATATTCGAACTATCAGCTGATACGGCTGATATTTGGCCAATATATCGGCCGATATGACCTTGTCAACTCAATATATCCGATATCGGTATATTTGTCGAATATATTTGATATCGATATGACCGCAATTGATACTGAAATTGATATTTTCATCCAAGAGGTGATATATTATAATTTTGTTGTGATATTGGTATTGAATGCCCAATATTGATATATGTCAAACAATATATAAGATATTAGCTAATACTTCATTCCATGTTCTTGATCCAAGTATATTGCCAGAACAAGAATATGATTCAATACATATCTTTTGCCTTGCCTTGGTTACCTGGAAGCATGTCAAAGGTTTCAAAGTCATCTTGAATTTTTTTTGGTACTCATAAGAGAGGCACTTTGGTTTCCTCTATTCATGGCCCTAATATTGCCAGCAAAAATTTGATTTTTTATTGGCTAGCACTGAGATGCTCTTGGCTTTATTCTTCAGGCATTCTACTATGAGGGAAAGGCTATTATGTCAAATGAGGAATTTGACAATCTCAAGGAAGAACTCATGTGGGAAGGAAGCAGTGTTGTGATGCTAAGTCTGTGCTGCTTCCAAACTTCAATCTAAAGGATTTAAGTTGTGGTTTTTATTATGTTGTTGAATTGCAAAGGTGTGCCATGTAATATTATGAATGATTCACCATTCAGGTGCTGATGAACAGAGGTTTTTAGAAGCTTCCATGGCTTATGTAGCCGGGAAACCGATATTAACCAATGAAGAGTTTGATGAATTGAAGCTGAGGCTTAAGGTTTGTTTTCCTGCTCTTAAACCCCATAAAAAGCAATAGGATTCAAGAAATTTGAAAAATCAGTCAAAATATAAGTCATCAAGAAAAAAGGACAGCTGATATATCTATGATTACTTGAAGTTGCCCTTGTAGTTCATATGGACTTAGAAAACATTGTTATAATTATAATCCAAAAGTTCCTTAAATAGGGACTTAATTATTTTCCTATGTAATTTATCACAGATTGGGTATCAATGTACATTCTCTGCTTTCATTTTTTTCTACTCAACTTGCAAGTGGCTGATTTCAGAAAGATGACATGTCTCTGCTTTCATTTTTTTACTCAACTTGCGGTAGTATTAGTTGCTGATTTCAGAAAGAAGTTTATCAAAGTTGTTGGAATAACATTTTTTTCAATTAATTTAATAAGATTTAAAAATAGTGCCTACCATAAGTATGCTGTAGGTTTTCATCCCCTTGGATAAGAGAGAGTAGCGAGCTGGATTTTTTTTACCACTAAAGGCTATTTTCGCCGCCTGTATTTAGTTGTACTCACATGGTGAAAATATAACTGACTGATGGTGCTCGCCCTTCAATTCAACACACTCAGTCCAATCCCCAGAGGCGCACACACCCTGCTAAAGTTTTAGAAGAAAAAGAAGTAAGAATAAGTTCCATGTCAATTTAGAATTTAAAATTTTCATTAACAATGAGTTGCATATACTAACATTTCAATGGTAGGAAATCCCATCTTCAAAGTTCAGTGCTCATTTTGCTAGTCTATTAGCGAGAACAAAAGTGGATGGCAGCCTAGTTTTCTTTTTGTAAAACATAGGGTAAATCTTGACATCCTATAATGAGTACCTTCCTTTTTCATTCTTCATCCTTTCTAGGTTTTGCATGACTTGGATTAACCTTCATTTAAAGCAAATGACTGGAGAGGTCAGTTTTTAGCTCTTACAAGGTGTTAATAATATACTACTTCGGAGTTTCCTACAGTGTCTAGGAGGTGGCGGATGGTGGGGAAGGGATAGAATGGGATGGTGGATGGTGACGATTCACCACCAAAAGCCCATTTTCCCCTACCAAAATGGTAGAAAATAGAGGACAGGTGAACATCCTGACAGCCAGGCTAGCATTAATTGTATATCAATCATTATTGTCTTGATTCTTGTGAACTTATTTTCATTAGTAGCCTAGTGATTCTCACTCTTGTAATTAGGGTACATAATTTCTATATAATGGAAGGTATCCTCACAAGATGAGTCATTCAAATCTAATTGATATATTCAAAACAAGGTCCAGGATCTTCACCTTCCTTTCTTCCCAACCTTCCAAACATGGTCTTAAGTGCTACCCTGAAAAATTATGGAGATATTTCTATCTGTTGTGATTTACATATTTCTATTACAGATTCTCAATCTATATTGTTCAATTGCTTGCATAATGCCTAGTATCTAGCATGTGGGTTCAGGTAAAGCATGTACAACTGAGGAGATATCTCGTTCTTATGTTAATATCTTTTATTTTAGCTAATGGAAATTGAAATCCTAGCATATTGTGGTTTGTTTGAATTCAAGAAAACTTTGAGGAAATAAAAATATGTAGAAAAAAGAGTTTCAAATGGAAAGTAAAATTCTATAAAAATGAATAATACGATTTAAAATTTTTCATATTATTATTTTCCTCATAGTTTTTCAAACATCTAAACATGTAAACATATTTATCTCTTAAATGTTTTTCATTTCTTACAGATTTTCTTAAAACCAAACGGACCATTAGGAAATAGTTTACAGATAAGTCAGTTTTAATTTTGGAATTCACTTGTTTCAAACTAGTTCATCCTCTGAATACCAAATATAGTTAATCTATTTGGGCATAGTTATTCTTTTTGACATTGTTTCTGGTACTGGAATTTTTTCCTTGGTGTGGATATTGGCAAAAATTGACATTGTTGGACAAGTATTATCTAAACTTGCTAGCAATCATATTTTAATCCTTACAATTAGGTTAGTGTGATATGCAACACCATTAAAGCTCCTATCTCACTAAGTGGGTTTGGCTGAATGACTATGCTTTCTCCATTTTGCTGAGCCATATTTTAATCTTTTGTAAAGAGTTAATTTCATTTTGAGCTTAATTTGAGTAACAAATATCTGACACATGTAAGATTGACTCAATTTATCAAGTAAGAAATTTTCGATAAAATTGAATGTCATCCATTGTGAAACATTCCATATGTGATGTTTAATTCGATTGATATGGCACATTAGGAATTGTGTTAGATCGTCCTTTTTCATTCAAAATAAAATTGATTCAACTTGTAAATGTAAGAATAACATTGATAAATTTACCTAATTTTATTACCTTTCTCCAAATTTTTAGGCCTACACCTTCCTTTTGTGGCATCGAACCTTCACCAAATCATTCTCCAATCGGTGCTTCATTTGACTTGTGTTGTATCTTAACTACCTTATCGTACTCCTCATTTTTTTTGTAGTGACTCCTCGATGACTATAGATACCGTCATTCTTATCTTATCTTTTAATTTCAGATATCCATCTTAATATTCTTATCTTTGTGGTACATTTTTTTTTACATCATTTTTACTTGCCCAATATTCTAATTGATGAAATATAGCAGCAGCTCAAATAGTTGTCTTTAAAGTTTTTCTCGTTGTTTTGAATATTATTTCAATCACAAAACATGCTCGATGCATTTCTCTATTTTAACCAGCCTGCATTATTTCTATATATTACTTCATCTATCTCACTATTTTCTTAAATTATAGATCCAAGATAACAAAATCTAATTTTTTGAAAATATCTTGAATAGTAATTGTGATGACTTCATTACTATGTATAGAATTACTAAAATTGTACTTCAAATATTCTGTTTACTTTTATATCTTCGGTTCTTTAAATTCTAGAGCATTGATCCATCGCCTTAAGTTTGCTTCCATATGTGCTCTGTTTTCATGTATCAAGAAAATATTGCCTATAATGAGCTTATACTAAGAATCTCTTCTCAAACATATTTCATGAATTTATGAAAACAAACACAAACGTGAAAGGACTAAATATATACCCTTTAGGTACTCCTATCATAATATGAAAATCTTAGTATTTTCTCAAACATCTCTAACATTAGCCATTACCCCCAAATACATATCACTGACACCATTGTTATTTTATACAAGCTTTTCTTTACTAACACACACTATAAAACTTAACTAGGCACCCTGTTTTAGCATTCTCTCGGTCAATGAATTCCATGTTTGTATATTCTAACACTTTTTAAGGTATTATGTACCAATAAATTCACGGTAACTTGACTATTTAATGGACTAAACTCATGAGAGATAGTAAGGCCAGAAAATGGTTGAAAAATGTATATATAAACAAGACGCATTGAAGCATAGCCATATGTCCTATGTGATGTGCTCTAATTGGGTGAGCGAGAATCATGTCCAGTAGGTTGTCCATTGTTTCATGGATGAAGTTCAAAAAGAAGACTCGAAACATACTGTCATCCTGTTTTCTTTTTCCTTTGTATAATATCCTGCTATAATAAATATGGTGGATGAAAATTCCCTTTACGTGCATCCCATAAGTGTGTAATCTAACTACAATGTAGGTGAATAACATTTATGTGTTTAGCAGCTCAAGATTGTATCTTGTTTGCTTGAGCATATTTAGCAAATGAATTATCGCCTGTACTTATTTGATGGAAATAAGTTGGAGATTTCCAAATGGAAGGTTCCCCAACAAAACTTTCTTGGAATTTCCTTTCCTAGTTGAAGAGCAGGCATGATATTAAAATTGACAATTGTATATTTCATGGATTAAAATATCGGTTTTGGTATCAGTTATAACTATATTAGTATTGAATATATCTGATAGTATGTATCGATATTAGATATATTGAAAGAAAAAAATTTTAAAAATATAATCCGATGGGGGCCTTATCAGTCGATTTATTGGTTATATTGACTGATATTTCACGATATATTACCGGTAAGGTAATATATCCCAATATTCTCACGATATTGGAAAATATCGGTATGTGGGGGTCTTATATCTTTATTTACGTCAGTGGTCGATTTGCTTCCCTTTTCTTTGCTTTTGCCACGAGCCCCCAATCCCAGGCAGCAGTTGGGGAGTTATAATTGGCTTAGTTATGAAATGCTCATGCTTGAAAGTGCAATATAATAATATTGTTTGTTATTGTCTCTGCTTTTTTGTCTCCAGTTTATTATCACTTGCTTTTAACTTCTAGATTTCTCGACTCATTTTGCAGATGGAGGGCAGTGAAATTGTTGTTGAGGGTCCACGATGCAGTCTCCGCAGTAGAAAGGTACATGCCATGATTTTGTCTTTTCCTGTTTATTAAAAATCTATGCAAAAGATTAGGATATTTCTTTAGTTTGTCCCGCCTTGAGTACTCTCACGGATCAGCTTAAAATGCAGTGAAAACAATGCTTTTGATTTGTGTGAATTTTTCTTTCCTGTTGTCATGAATTTTGACAAACTTGCAAAGAGTGATCTCTCTCTTTAGATTAGTGAATGTTATATTGGTATTGGATATATGGGATGGAAAAAAATTTTTAAAAATCGTAAGCTAATGGGGTTATATCAGTCAATATATCAGCTGCATCTGTTGATACAGAAATATATTACGATATTGTCGTGATATCAAAAAATATTGATATCAGAAGGTCCGATACTGATATATATCAACCAGTATTTGCGTCAATGCTCTGGATGCATTATGATCATTTCTCCCATGATGAAAGTGCACAATATTAATCCATTTTGAATGAAAAAGTTAACTCTTGTAGGGGTCATTGACCAGCTGCCCATTTGAATATGGATGATTAATTGGTGAACGTGGATTAATGGAATACAACATCTTTCTGAAAATTTAATTGATGATTTTTATCAAACGTAAAATAAAAGTTATGATTATTACAGGTACAAAAATGTTTCGAAAACCCCATTTTGACACATTTGGGATACCCTCGGGTGAATCGATATTCATTTATCCATCTATTTTTGTATAAGTCTATCAGTGTACATAGATAAAGAAACGGAACCCTTGTCACACGGGAGTGCCTTATGGATGTTTAAAGGATGTCTTCTTGACACTACTCTTACTTCTAAAGTGCTAGACAAAACAAGGGCTTGTTTTTACTTATGAGGTTGCCTTTGCTAGGTATACAGTGACCTTTCAGTCGACTACTTCAAGATGTTCCTATTATATGTCCCGGCTGCTGTTGTTGCACTTGGCCTGTAAGTAGGGATTCTACTTCTTTCTCCATTCATTTATACACTAGAATTTCAAGCTCATTTTTGTAAGGAAACTTGATAATGTAGTGGGAACATTGATTAGTTTTGTTACACTTAAGAGTATGTTTGGTTTTGAAAAAAGGGTAAGGAAAGGAAAAAAAATATTTTTTGGATTAGATGGAAAATTGAGGGGAAAATAGTGTGGAAAATGTGTGAAAAAATAATCACATATTGGGTGCTCTCCTTCAAACCTTATCTGTTATAATCAGTCACATAAAATTAAAACCTTTTGTGGTAGATCCTATAAGTATTTGTTGATAAATTAAAGCAGTTCAAATAAGTATATAAAATAACTATCAAAGTGAATTTATTAACCTATTAAAGGTTTGCATTTTTCTTCTTTTTAGTTTTTCTTAGATAATCAAATATTGAAAATGCCCTTTTTGAAAATTTATTTTTTTCCAATATAAATTTCTATAATAT
>JAODPA010001166.1:0-14214 GCA_025585075.1 Nepenthes mirabilis | reverse complement strand
AATTTATTAGTATGAATGAATATATACTAAGATGAGACGTTAAGTCATCCAATAATATTGTGATGGTACTGAAAGGGTATCTTTTAATGTCACTAGTTTTTGTACATTTATATCTGAATTTCATGTAGGTAATGACACAAGAAATTTTGAAGTAAGGTATTGCTGGGTTCGGTAAAATTTAGGCCGGCCCAACTCAAGACCCACTTAAAAAACGCTTAGCCTAGATGAGTCTTTGTGCAGCTCGTGGTTTAGCCGACATCGGCCCAACAAAAATAATTCAAGATGGGTCGCAGTACAGCTCAAAAGTTCTAACCCAACAGATTTATAAAGGCTCATACCAAAGGTCCTATATCATCTAAATAAGATAAACCGTTCTGCGGACCACATTATAAAGTCAGTTGCTGTAGCAAGCTCCCTTAAGGCCTAGACAGCTCAACAAATTTACAACTGTCATAGAGACTTCATCCCAGGGATTTGGGTCTCCATCCCATGAGCGCTATCATCCTTCCTCCTTGTGAGGATTCCTGTCCCCTTCTCCCTCCTAAGGAAGAAGACGGGCCCCTCCTAAGGAAGTGCCTCCTCCCTAGGAGGGGCCATGAACATCCTCTTTTCTATGAGGGGCCCTTCTCCCTTCTAGGCATCCTCCATTTAGAGAGCTCTCAGTCTAAGGAACATCTCGTCTAGGAGCTCTCTATTCAAGAAGCCCTTCATTCAAGGAGTCCTCCTTCCAAGTACCCTCCATCCTGGGAGCCCATCATCAAAGAGCCCTCATTCTAAGGAGCCCTCCATCCAGGGTTTCCCCTTCCAGAAGCCCTCCATCTAGGGAACCCCCTTCTAGGCATCCCTCATTCAAGGAGCCCTCAGTCTAGGGAGCATCCTGTCAAGAGCCCTTCATCTAGAAGCCATCCATCTAGGGAGCCCTTCATCTAAAGGGCACCACATCTAGGAACCCTTCGTTCAGGAAGCCCTCCTTCCAGGCGTCCTCCATCTATGAGCCCTCCTTCTTGGGAGCTGTTCATCCATGGAGCCCTCCTTTCAGGTATCCTCCGTCCAAGAGCCATCCTCTTTCTAGGAGGCCTTCCTTCTAGGGGCCATGTTGTCCATCCAGAAGACTCGCCATCTAGACATTATGATGTCCATCTAGGCACCCTCCTTCCATAGGGCCTTCCCCCATTCCAGTGGCCATACTGTCCATCTAGAATGCCCGCTATTCAGACGTCATGCCGTTCATCTAAGCGTCATCTTTCCAGGAACAACCCTCCTTTTAAGAGGCATTCCCTTCTTCCAAGAGCCATGCCATCCATTTAGGAGACTTGCTATCTAGACTTCATGTCGTCCAATAAAGTGCCCTCCATTTAGGAGGCTTTCCTCCTTCCAAGGGTCATGTCGTCCATCAGGATGCTTGCCATCCAGACATCATGCCATCGAATCAGGCGCACTCCATCCAGAAGCCCTTCCCCCCTTCCAGGGGCCATGCCGTCCATCGAGGAGGCTCGCCATCCAAACGTTATGGCGTCCATCCAGGAGACCCATCATCTAAATGTCATGCTGTCTATCCAAGCGCTCTCCTTCTAGAGGGACTTTCCTCTTTCCAGGGGCTATACCGTTCATTTAGGAGGCCTGCTATCTAGACGCCATGTCATTCATCTAAGTGCCTCCCATCGAGGAGCCATCCTCCTTGGGGTCATACCATCCATCCAAGAGACCTGCCACCCAGACGTCATACTGTCCATCCAAATACCCTTTATCTAGGAGTTATCCTCCTTCCAGGAACTCCCTTTCAATCGGGGGCACCTCAAGCTGTCAATTAGCAGGGCGCACCTCTAAGCCGCCTCTCAGTTGGAGGTATATCTAATCCATCCCCTAGCCAAGCACATCTCTAAGCCACCCTTAATCGGACAAATTTACACTCAATCTCCTGTCACATACACCAACACATTCTCTTACATCATCCTTATATTTTTTTATTTTTTGAGAAAGATTTTTGATTTGAACGTCGAAGGATAAATCGAACAATAAGTCCTGTTAATCTTTTGACCTTTTGTTTATAAATTGTGGTGTACAAGTTTCAGATTAATAGAAATGGAGATCGGACCCACTTCAATTTGACCCGCAACGAAAGATCGAGTAACCCCCTAATCCGTATAACAACTCGAAAATCAGTGATGCATCAATTATCTTCTAATAAGCTTTAGCCTAATGGATAAAAAAAGAAAGAGATTTTAAAAATATTTTTATATTAAATCATATTATACTAAATTGAGTAAAATGATAAAAATAAATTCTTATGACCATCCACTTAGTAGGCTTTAAGTATTACAATTATCTCATAATATTGCTCATATTTAGTAATGATATGTTCTAAGTAGCTAAATTGTTGTATGAATTAGGGAGTAAGTTAGACCCTTCTATTAATCCAAATTACGAGTCTGGTATTTGTGATTGAAAATCCTCATTCTACGCACCACAACAAACCAAATGAGAGATCAAATGTATATAAGATTTGTTTCCTAATATATTCTATGATACTAAAGTCTGTGGTCTTTTTCAAAGATATAGAAAGATACAAAATCAAAGCATGAATTGAAAGAGTAAGGAATGAATGTAAGTTGGGAGGATTTTGCTCCATTTGTTCAAATGTACTCTCATCTTGAATGTCTTTTTATTACCTTTTCTAAATTATTTCCTTTTTAATTCAAGGGGATTTGAATTTATAGCCGAAATCCTAACCAATTGGTTAGTCCTCGAACTGTCGCCTATACTAAAAGGCATTTTTTGACAGTAAATGAAAGGCATCATTTTTAAAGTGTAACCACCATTTGAATAAATTTTGAACATTGACTATTAATGTAAGTACCATTTCGACCATTTTCGGATGTTGTCATTTATTGGTACATTATTATCTTACAATTAATCATAACCATTCATCGAAATTGAATAACCTATTTAATACCCTACTGAGTTGTAATTCAAGTATTTTTATCAATTATATATTCCAATTGCTAGGCCACTAATACTTGCCCCCTTCTTCAATTTCATATTAGGTTAACTTATTTTAGCCCATACCCAACACTAGTACCCTATACTTAGAGTTTTAAATTTAAACATCAAGTATGTTATTAATGGAAAGGCAATTGGGTGGCCATTCATGCCAACTAAGTGCACCTCTATTGAAGATTTTTAGGTAATCGACAGTCTTATTTGATAGGATTTTATTCTCTGTCCACTTCGATCATAATTTGATGCCTTTATGAGTATTGATTTTCTTGCCATTTGGGTCTTACCTTGGCTATAAATTGAGGATTTCTCTTCATGCTGTATCTCAAAAAGTTTTCCTCTTCACTTAGTCATGCATTATTTTTTACAAATATGCTGTTTTCATAGTCATTAGTGGATGTTGATGCTGAAGTTAGTGAGGATCCTTTGAGCTTTACAACTGTTGATCGAGGATACATTTAAAGTTTGCCTTGATTATCCTTTTTTATTGAAGAAATCATCTTAATTTTTTTTTCTTTTACGTCCATCCCAAAATCAGGCCTACATGTTGTAATACAACTTTTCTCTCGATAACCCTCATAGAAACGATCAAGATAGATGTTATCAACATAGGTGGATTTTTTTTTTTTTACATTTGGGGTCTTGTGTCTTTTTTCTTTCCTTCATTTTCTGAGATGTACTTTCGTTATCTGAAACTTGTATATTGTGAAAGGAACTAATAAATAGAACTATCCGAATACAAATTTATTTTCTTCATATGACTTTAGTGGGTTTATAATTCTTGGATCACTATTCATGAGTGGAGTGTCCATCCTATTCTTAGATTTTGCTTGTCTTTTCGCCTCATCTGACAATCTGGCATTGAAATTGAAATATGTAATCCAGAAAAATCTTGCATTGAAATATTTATGAAGTAATTGAGTCAGATTTTTTATAGAAGTTGAACTGTGTAATTAATTAAATTGGGTAACTAAACCATCTGCTATCAACCTATCACCTCAGAAAATACTATGTTAGTTCATCATTTCTAGCACAGTGGAAGATACATGTTGCAATGATTTTTCATGCTAACATGTGTCTCCCATCATTATAGCGAAGCCTCTCTTCAAGCAAGCCAAGACAGTGTCGTTCTGGGTCAAAATTTTTCAATTTAAGCCTTGACACGCCTTCTTTTTTTATTCATTTATTCGTCTTCTTGTATTTTGTTTCTCAGCCTAACTTTGCTTTCTACTTCACTTTGATTTCCATGGCTCATCGTACAGCTTTCAAGGGTACTGCTAATATTCCATCCAATTTCACAATTGAAAAGGTATTGAATATATACGAGAGATATAACATCCCCATCGCCATTCCTTTTCAGGTCTCCTAACTATTTGAGAGAGCTTGCTCTCCAAGGCATGGCTTCATCACTTATATGAAGTTTACCTATGGGAGGACCTTCGTGTTTCATTGGCTGGAGAGCTCTGCGAGATAATGGAGGCTCTAGATGTTCCTATTGGCTGCCTTCGCCCCAATGGAATAAGATATCTGGTTTCTCTATGTGTCTCCTTTCCCTATTAGGAGCTTCGTTTAGATGCTAGAACTGTTAAAATCATCTTTAGATTTGATCAAGAAGGTGATTACATTTTGTTTACCCCTAGAAAGGGTTCAAAATAATGGAAGGGAATTCGGATTCTATTAAGGGTTGGAAGAATTGATTTTTTTTATTACGGTTTCTTCCGACTGAACGCTCTCTAATAAGTGAAAATTGGTCAATTCATCTTATTTTGGAGTGGTTTTGGAAAAGGTCTATAAGTCCAAACTATTAACTATCTTGATAGAGGAGAATATCATTGAGCTGTAAAAAACGGGCAACTTTCAAACCTGAAAGCACTTACAGAGGTCAACTGAAAGGTTAATGTGGGTGGAGAGGCCGTTGCTGACATACCTCTCCATAGATCAAAAAGAAAAGTGGGGGACTTTTCATTTGATCTTCTCTAGAGGTAGTGGCTAGAGAGGCAGGTGCTCCGGTTCCTAGTTCGTCCATTACATCTTCTTCTGGCATTGTTGATAGGATTCGTTGAGGCCTATGATAAGATCACCAGGACAGATGCCGAAGGGCTATCTCAAAGGTTGAAGCTAATTCTTTCATCATCAAGTTGCCCAATTTTTGAAGAGGCACCTGCCATTATTCTAGAGGGTGAGGCTCCCCTAATTGTTTATATGGAAATAAATGACCCTGAGCTTTGTGGCGTGAATGTGGAAAAATCGATTGCTGCTCCATTCATTGTTGGGTATGGGGTCACAGTTTTGGTTAGTTCCTCACCCAACAATTTCGTTTCTACTCCTCCTGTTGCTCCAATGGTGGAGCACATAATAATAGAGGAGCAGCAACAGAGATGACTGCCAATAATCATGGAGCCGCAGTGGAGATTCATGGGTCTTGTCTTTCTTCGTTGGTGGCCCCAGGCGCAGAGGATGCCCCTCAAGCTAGTCTCCCACTATGAGAGAGTATTGAAGATCCAGGTATTTTTAGCCCTCCCCCCCCCCCAAAATTTACAGCTCCTCTGCATTATAGTTCTCCATCCCTCTTGTGCTGAAGGACCCCACCCATTTCTAAGCCCAAATCATCTCCAAATTTTGCCCCTTATGAGGAATTTTTTACTCGGGAGGTAATGCATACTTGATTCTTCATACTTAAAGCTTTTCTTGATACTGTTGTATTTGACTGGATATTTTATTTATCTGATGGTCTCAGGATTCGGTATGTTTGGTCAAGGATGGTCTACACAAGTGAGACACTAAGATTGCCTGTCTCTCTCAATCGTATATCGATCCTATGACACATAGGGAGTTAGAGATTCATGTGGAAGCTGCCATAGCTAAGGCCGAGCAACTTTGATAATGGGTTGCTTTTTTGAAGAAGAAATAGTTCAAATGAATGATGAGATCCCATGAGTTAATGGACGAGAACACCGTTGTTGTGGATAGGATAACCTTTCTTGAAGACAAGCTCTGAGAAGCTAAGTGTGGATTAGTTTTTGACACAAGTCTAATTGATAGTCTTTAAAACAAGTGTACCCAACTCGAGGAGTTGAGTTGGAGTTTTCGACCTAAGAAGGTTAGTCCTATTTTGGACACCAAGTTCTAAAATAGTATTTTCCTTTGCTGGTAGATTATCTCTTTGAATACCCTTACTTTTCCTTTAGGTTGTCTTGATCGAAGAAACTCTAGGGTTTTCGAGCGTTTTGACATCAAAAATTTTTTAGGGCCAAGCAAGGATCTGTCATCTAGGTCCTCACCTACCCTTGAGCCTTAAATAATTGAGCCCCTTGTACCTCGATAGGGATTAACTTGGTGGGTTCCTTTTTTGTACTGAGTTGGGGCTTTCGAATTGTACATACGTAACTATACAGGTTCAATAAATCAGCTAAATCTGATAGATTATTATTGCTGATGTTGTTTCTATTACAACGTGTTTTTGTTCAATGAAACCTTCGTTTGTTGGCTAGGTGTTCTCACTATCGTTGCTAGACTTAATTAGACCCAATTACGTGAACAATGTATGACTAATGGTGCCTGTCCCATAGAAGGGTGTTTTGACACTCTTGCTAAAAAACCTCATAAGGTTTTTATTACCTGAATATTATTCAATATTTGATTGAACCTCTTAAAAGGGATTGGACATTTTGGCCCTAAGCCCCACGAGTGTTTGATGCAATTGTTGGCGCTTGACTGCATTTAGGGCCATATAGTTATATTAACCAAGCTGTGACTGCATAATTACATAGGTCATCTTGGCGGGCGAGGAGGAAAATCCCCATTCACCCTATTTAGGATTAGTCATGGTCATACTGAACCATACAAGCACACAAATGAGTAATAAATGTAAATGATCGGTAGAAAAATTGACCTTATTAAAATGATAAACTATATCATACAAGCACCCCATAAGTTATGAACAAAATGTACCTTCAACCCGATCATATTAGGGAGTGGGGTTATTGATAGTATTTTTTTAAGGTAAAGGGCATTCTATGCCCTAGGAATTAGTTTTTCATTTTGGGTGTACAATTTACATACACCACTTCAGAAGATGATTGACACTATGAACAATTTTTTCCAATTGGGGGATAGCTTATTCTTATCGACAATTTTATCAGTCCTCAATGTTCTTCAAAACTAGGACTCCTACTTCGAATTATCATGCCTTCACTTTTTTGTTGTAGTATAGTACTATTCATTGTTGGTAAGCGGCTGTCCATAATCTCGTTGTGTCCGTGGTTTGTTCGAGTAGGTCTAGGTTCTCTCTCAGAAGCTAAGAATTGCGATAAGAGTTAAAGCTTTCCACTCGGAAACTAGGTGGCCTGATCTTCATTGGGATAACTGCGTCGATTCCATAGCATAGGCTAAAGGGTATTTTTTGTAGCATAAGCTTATCTACCCAAGTGCCTCTCACGTTTTCTAGCTTCGTCTTCGACCCATACAATAAGGTTCAATTAATCACCTTCACTTGCCCATTGGCTTGGGGCTAGTGATGAAGGTATAAATCAGTCTAATGTTAAGGTTTGTGTAATACTTAGTAAATCTTTTCCCTGCGAATTAGGTAATGTTGTCAGTTATTATAATCTCGGGTATTTGAAACCTGCATATGACATTTTGGCGCACAAATTCAATTGCATTTTGTTTGTAATTGTTGCTAGCGGAGAGGTTTCTACCCACTTCATAAATAGTCTACCGCAACTATAACAAATCTCCCTTAACCCGTAGCAACTGGGAATGAACCAAATATGTCAGGTCCTCCTTGTGCAAATGGCTAGGGCGACTATGTGTTTGAAGTTCGAAGTGAGATTGATGAGAAATACTACCATGAATTTGATAATTTTTACATTTCTTAACAAACTCTATAGCGTCTCTTTTTATGATCGGCCAAAAATAGCCCTGTCACATAACCTTGAATATCAAATTCTTTCTTCCTATGTGTGATCCATAACTGTTGAAATGTACCTTGATTAAAGCATAATCGGCCTTAGAGGGTGTCAAATACTGTATGTAAGGGATGGAATAACCTCTTCTATATAGTTCTCCATCTATAATGGTGCACCGCCTGGTTGTCTTCTTTATACATTTAGCTTCAATTGGATCCTCTAGCAATGAACTATCTTCGAGGAACTTCCCATATTGTATCATCTAGGTCTCCTCATCTAAGATTGGGAGCATTTCATCCGAGTTGTCTATGGTTGGGTTCATGAGCATTTTCCTCATTTCTCTTGCATATTGCTCAAGGTTCCCGAGTGTGGTTGTTTTAGCCAATTGATTGGCCTTCCAATTGTCCTCCATCGGGATGTGGTAAACCTCCACTTTATTGAAAAATGCTAGGAGATTCTTTATCTTGATAAGATACTTTGCTAAGCTTAGATTAGGCGCTTCGAAATTTTTGAGTACTTAGTTGACTATTAACTCTAAGTCACTACGAATGATCAGGTTCTTTGCCAAGTATTCCTTCACTAGCCTAAGCCCGGTTACTAGGATTTCATACTCAGTGGTGCTGTTAGTGGCTTAAAACCTGAACGTCATGGATTACTTTATTTCAAATCCATTTAGAGTCACCAAGACTATATTGGCCTCACTTTCTTTTTGAAAGGTCGACTCATCAACATATAAAATCCATGTTGGAGTTTCAACACTAAGAGGCTTGTGTTCACCTTCCCTTGGATTTTTTTTAATTGTGGTCATCATTTTAACTATAAAATTCACAAGAACTTATCCTTTTATAGACGGTTGTATTTGAAATTCTATGCCAAACTCACTTACTCAATTCCATAGCCTACTTTATCAAATGTCCAAATATTTCTGGCCTTTATAAGATCTTTTTTAATGGCTGGTCAGTTAAGACAATTTTTTGGGCTTGAAAATATGGACGGAGTTTTCTTGTCGCATGGATTAGAGCCATTGCAATTCTCTCGACTTTTAAATACCGAGTCTCTACATCTGTTAGAATCTTACGGATATAGTAAACCGATTGTTGTATGTCAGCTTCTTCCCTAATCAGAATTGAGCTCAGTATTATTTTCAAGATGACTAAGTAGAGATATAATTCATCGTCTTCTTTAGGAGAAGTTAAGAGTGATGGATTGGTTAGGTATCCTTTCAACTCTTGAAAAGCCGATTGATACTCTTCTGTCCTGTGGAACCCATTAGTCTTATTCTCTCTCAAAGCCTTGGAAAATAAAAAGTACTTTCTCAGAAGATTTTACAAGGAATCTAGAGAGTGTAGCCAATCTTCCGATTAATTTTTGGATTTCTTTTAGGGATTGAGGTAGACTTATATCAATGATTACTTTAATTTTATTTGTGTTTGCCTCTATCCCTTAATAGGATACTATTAAGTCAATGAAACTTTTGGATGTTACTTTGAAGACATATTTAGTTAGATTCAACTTTATTTAATGTACTCAAAGTACCCTAAAAGTTTCGGTCAAGTCTCAATTATGATCGTTGGCTAATACGCTTTTGACGAGTATATCATCCACATATATTTTCATAGTCTTTCCTATTTGGGTTTCGAACATCTTGTGGACTAGCCTTAGATACGTTGTTCCTACATTCTTTAAATTGAATGGTATGACTTTGTGGTAGTAAGTCTCTTTGTCGGTCATGAATGAGGTCATTTCTTGACCTCATTCGAATCTAATTATATCCCAAATAGGCATCCATGAAGCATAATTATTGCTACCCGGAAGTTGAATCCACTAATAGGTCAATCTTTAGCAGTAAAAAATTATCTTTTAGACATATTCTATTCACATCCGTGAAGTCAATGCATCTCCTCTATTTTCTATTACTTTTCTTGACAATGATAGCATTTAACAACTAATCTGGGTATTAAACCTTCTTGATGAACCCTGCGTTTAGTAGTTTCTTGACCTCTTCTTTTATTATAATGAGCTTTTTAATAGAGAGTTTCTTTGCTTTTATCGGACCTATTTATACCCTGAGATCAGGCTCAATGATCTCCGAGTTTTGACAAAGAAACTCCGTTAGCTATTCCCACGAATGATTGGGAAGAGAACCACCGATATGAACATACTTTTCTGGATCATTTAGATCCAAAGGCATTTGTAAAGTGGATTTACCAAATTAGCCTTATTGCAATGTAGCTCTTGGAGGTCAAACTCCTCAATCGGCTGGTTTGGTACCAATTGATCTATCTGAGTTAGATAGTAAATTCAGCCAATGACTTGGTTATCTCATACTTCTTTTACCTCATATGGGGTCATGAATTTTATTTTCAGGTACAATATGGATGTTACTGCTCCAAAAGCTACTAGACAGAGTCAACCAATATGGGGTCATAAACTAAAGGTATATTTACCACAAAAAATGTTAGTGTTTGGGAAGATATTCTTATGTATGTCCCCAATGTAACTTTCATCTAAATGGTTCTTGAACTGTAATGAGTTCGTTATCCAACCCGTATAGGGGGCCATCGATCGGTTTTATCTGACTCATTTAAAAGCCTAGCTTAAAGAAAGTATAGAGGTATGACAAATTTTGAGAACTTTCATTATTAATAAAGACCCATTCCAATTAATAATCGATAGTGCCATTTAAAACGAGTGTGGATACAATAAGAGAATTGGAATAGAGAATTATTATATGAGTTATATTATCGTTGTTAAAACTAATAATATTATTCCCTATTCCTAACTTTTGTCTCTTATTGGAGAAAATTTTCTCGGGATAATCTGAAATTTTGCTTCTGGCAAGTCTTATGGAGACCATATTCACCACTCTTGCAGCCACTCAGTTACAAGGTTGCTTAGGCTGCTCTATGTCATCATGCTGGTATTACCAGGAGCATGTCTTGAATTTTTCAAATATTGATTGAGTTATCCCCTTTGAATAAAGGTCACAATTTCTTTCTACAAAGTCTGACAATTCTAGATGCTATAACTTAAAAATCGATGATAGAAGTATCACTTTGACTTATCTCCTCCCTCCGGGTTATTCACCAGCTTTGGCCATTTTAGAAACTTTTCATTCCGGATTCACATTAGGTTATTGGTTCGAGTATCATTCAGAAAGGTGAGATTTAATGATTTGTATTCCCTTTTGACTCCCGAATTGGTCCTCTACTACTTCCTGGGATCTCGGGTGGAGTTATCCTTGCTCCTTTTTTCACTGGTCAATTCCGGATGGTGATTTGAGCACTCTGACCGTTTTGTTTTGTTGGCCCCATCAGCGACAATGTATGCTCGGGTAATGATCTCCACCTCAGGGGACATCTTAAGTTTCTACTGAACCAAATACTAAAAAAATTCTCTCGATTGTACAATAGCCATGAAGGAATTTAATTTTGCCTCATCGATAAGTTTAGATATGTCCCAGGCCTCGACGTTGAATCTGACAAAGAAGCGCTACTTTCATTGGAACTTTATCATATTCAAATATGGTGCCACGGCTACTTTTACTCTCTTCTGTTTGAGGCAAATTGAGATAAAAATTTGTTAGCCAATTCTAAAAGGATTGAATCAATTTGGCGCCAACCAATAAAACCAAATTCGAGCATCCCTTTGAAGGTTAAAAGGAAGTAAAGGAACAAGGTAAAGTCTACAAGGCCTTGGAATCCCAATAAGGTTTGAAAGTGATCTATTAGATCAAAATTTACATCATAGGGTTCCAAGGCCGGCATCTTGAACTTGAGAGGGAGTTGATGTATCCTGATCTCCTTGGTAAATGAAAACCTGCCTAGTTTTGCTGAGTGACTGAGCATGCTACCACGAAACAATTGTTGTTCAATCCTTCTAATCCTTTCTTCTACCTCAGAAGTGGTTGTGATACTTTTTGTATTAAGGAATAACCTCAACTCCGAACGGTTGGCTAACACACATGGGGCTTGCGGGTTTGGAACGTTCCCCAGTAGGTTGTTACATGATGCCTCGTCTCAGGCCGTTGGCCTCCCCGTGTCCCATGAATAGTGCAAATTTTTCCACTCAGGACTCTCCTCACTGGCCTTGAAGTTAAGACAACCTTCGAGTTGGGATGTAATTTTTTGAAGAAAGGCTTCTTGCCACTCTAGGATTTTGGGCTGCTACATCCCTTTGGAGGCATGCTTCTTCCCTTTACTCCTCCCGGTGGTGGAGGCCTAAGAATTGGGGGCTGGAATTCCAAGTAGGTGCCCATCGAGTTTGTCCTAGAGGGAGTTAAGTATATTTGACATGGTGGCAACTTGAACTGTCAAGGACTCTACATTTATGTTCATCGATTGACGAATATCCTCTTGACTACCTTATGTCAGGTCATTGCCATGAGAAGTGATATCCTTGGGCAGAGGGCTTGTCTAAACTCCAATGTTCACCATGATTGTTTTATTTTTCTAGAAGAGTAAAGTTTTTCATTTTGAAAGTTTAGTTTGGTGGTGAGAACAGAAGGCTAATCACATTCTCACAAACAGTGCCAATGATGCATTCCAAGGACTCCTATTGTTTCATGGATTAAAGAGTCGGTTGGGCCCTTGTATTGATCCAAGTTGTAGCGAGTTTGATTTTTGTGACTAAAAATCCTTATTTTGCGTACCACAGTAAACCAAATGACGGGTTAGAGGTATACGACACCCACTTTTCAATATATCTTTCAATATTCAAGTCAATGATCCTTCTTAATGATGTAGAAAGATGCAAAATCAGAGCGTGAACTGAAAGAGGAAGGGGATGAATGTGAGTTGTGAGGACTTTACTCTGTTTGTTTGAATATACTCTCAACTTGAGTATTTTTTCGAACTCTCCCCCTTTGATTTAGGAAGATTTGAATTTATAGTCCAAGCCCTAACCAATTGGTTAGCCCTCGAACTGTCATTTGTACTGGAAGATGTTTCATGACAGTGAATGAAAGTCGTTATTTTTGAAGTATAATCACCATTTGAATTAATTTTGAACACTAACAGTTAATGTGAATGCTATTTTGACCGTTTCTAGATTGGGTTATTTATTGGTGTATTATTATCCATCGATTAACTATAATCATTCATTAGGACTGAATGCTATATTTAATACCCTGTTGAGCCATTATCTGGGTGTTTCGATCGGTTCTATACTTCGATCTTTGGGCCATTAATGCTTGGGCCCTTCTTCCACTTCGGGTTAGGTCAGCCCCTTTTAGGCTATACCTAGTAAATAATTTATTGAAATGATTAAATATTATGATTTCAGATAATTTTATTATATTTTGTTAGAAAAATTTTTTCTTAACGTGTTCACTCTTTCGTTAAAAAAAGGCATTTTTATAATAGAATTAGTAGTCAATTATTGAAGGTAATAGTTTTTCCACATTATAAGGGAGAATTTTTTAATTGAAAGAAATTATATTATCATTCGGTTGATTCTAAGTTCAAGATTCCTTCTAGAAAATTAAATATAACTCTCCACAGACAAAATTCTGAAAACTCTAATGAAGTAAGATAGATAATGGTGAAAGGAAAAAAATTGATTTTGCTTTTTTCGGCAGCTTAAAGAAATCGATTTCATGTTCTTAGATAAAAAAACTTTAAATATGATGACATTAATTTCAAATCATTTAACAATCCGCAAATAAATCTAAATCTACTCAAGTCTTACATTGAGACTTCGTTATTATTATTGACTGGTGCGTAGGGTTTCCGGAAAGTGGCAACAAACCGGTGGGAGTTCTGCAACGACATGTTTCAGAAAGGGAAGAGTGAACTGCTCGGCGAAATACGGCGAAGGAAAGCAAGTGCGAACAGGAAACAACCCACGTCCACCCCAAATGCAACAGCATCGGAGGCCGTCGATGAAGATCAAGATCAGAGATCATCATCAACTTCATCATCATCTGAATACAGTACGCTTGTCGACGAGAACAAACGTCTGAGGAAGGAGAATGGAATGCTGAGCTCTGAGCTCACAAGCATGAAGAACAAGTGTAGGGAGCTTCTTGACTTGGTTGCCATGTACACGAGCCCAAAAGAGGAAGAAGATGGCAATGGTGAAGGTGACGGCGACAACCACCGCCGTGAAAGGCCGAAGCTGTTTGGTGTGAGATTGGAAGTCCAGGGGGAGATGGAGAAGAAGAGAAAGAGAGCAGAGATTCGTGAGAGTGCAAGAATTCTCATGTCTCAATCATGCAAATAATTGTCAAGTCACTAAAAACAAATCATATAATTAAAAAAAAAAGGTACAGGTTGGTTTTTTTTTGACAAAGTAAAAAAAATGAAATAAT
>JAODPA010001155.1:0-14214 GCA_025585075.1 Nepenthes mirabilis | reverse complement strand
AATAAATTTATTTGGTTACAATATATTGCTGGATAAATACGGACAGTAGTCGGATTCGTATATGATTCGTATACTTGCCAAAAATATATATATATCCGTTGTTTCGTTGACCCGGTCAACGGAAAACTATTACAAATGGTCTCCCGCTCTGTATCCTCTTTCCGTATGTCTTCTTCCCTGGCAGTCTTCCATGGGCGTGAGATAGGTTCAAGCGGGAGATCTTTCTCCAAAAATTGGCGTTCTTATTAGCGGGACTTTCCAATCGGCTGGAGGGAGAGCAATAGCCGCGACGTTAGTCAACGGCGTATTTTTGATGGTACCGCCGATTGAAATTTCAAGTTTTAGTTTGAGGGTTTTGGTTCTTGATTTTGATATTTGGACGACCTAAATCAGATCGAACGCTCCAAGACTCTGATCGATGAATCATTGTCCTCCCCTTTTCCCTTTCTTCTCTCTAATGCGGCCAAAATTTAAAGGAGATTTTCGATTGTCCACTGCCTGTTGTTGGCAGCCCGGAGTCCCTAATTCATTCCAAGCACCCGATGACAACCACCACCACGGCCGACCGCTCGTCATATTTGTCAGACGGCGATTCCGACCTCACCGCTGAGCACCGAGTAGAAATCGAAATCAACTTCAACAGCCGTCTTTCGATATGCGAAGGGAATCCTGAACGGTTACGGGGAGTAAGTAGAAAGTTACTTGGTTCATCTCTCTCAGCTGTATTACATTCCCCGCTTGGTTGGTTCTCTGGGGTGTCACCAATTTCTCAGGTGTGAAAGGCACAATAAGGTATTCAATGTTTTTCCGATTTTATTGTTATTTCTAAGGTTCCAGTGTGAATCATGCTGTTGTTTTTACACTTTCTTTAAAAATTAGGGTTAAGATGAATCATTAGTTTTTATACTGTAGAAATTGATATTCTGAGTTTGGGGTTTTTGATCCTTACACTTCATTGGCAAAACTAGAGCCGTGTGCTTGCTTATTTTATGTCCAGCTTCCATTTTTCTTTCTTCAGATCTAAAGTATAATTTATGACCAAAAAGCCATCCTTAGTTCTATAAAATTAATCAACTGAGTATATGGACAAGCATCTTCACGTAGCCATGCTCAAGCCTCAGAGGATCCATGTCAGAATCATGAGGATCATCGTTGACATGGTCCTCCTTATCAAGTCCTTGAATAGCAAATAACACAATCTTCCAACAATGCTAATAATTTGTCTACTCTAGTCGCTGATTCATAATTGCAGAAGATGTGGCTATAACGGTTTCAAAGATAACAACTTTGGATTCATTCGTTCAAATAGGAATATTTCCACCAGATGTATTTTTGATCTTCATACCATGTACTAAATATGTGAAAAATACTGCACAACAACCAAAACAAATACTATGAAGGCCCAAACACAGATTGCCCCACAAAAATACCATATAATGGCCCTTCTGTAGCATCATAACCGGACTGCTGGACCACAACACTACAGAAATTGCACACCACAGCACCAAAGGAAGCACCTATTAATCCACGCTCACCACACCAGAGGAAGGAAATCACACATAGCACTGCTGAAGATGGGATCTGGACTCGCTCACTAGGGAAAGGAAGATGCACATCGAGGAATTCAAATGCCAATAACTAAGCCCCATTCGGACACTAAAAGGGGAAGAAAAATCGAAGATAAATCGAATGATTCATTCCATGTGCTTGCAAAAACCATTCTCTGCTTTAGGCTACGCTCAGATGCATAAGAAACTAAAGATTTAAGGCCAAGATTTGTTGAATGTGCAAAGAACACAGCAGATCTAGGTTTTTTCAGGGAAATCCTAGATTCAAAATAGATGGCTCAATGAGATTCAAGCAAGAAAACCATCTTGAGGCTTTTGATACACAAGGCAAGGTGTGGCAATTTCATCTGGGGTCGGCCGCGGCAATGGACACCCTTTAACTGAAGGAAAGTAAAGACTCTTGGTGAAAACTCTTTATTTTCAAGTGTTATAAAAATATACATATTTATAGACGCTTTTACAACTTTATGAAAGACTAAATATTCTTGACTCTAATTTACTATTCTAACGGGCTAGGATTAGGTTATAGAATTAAACTAAAGGCAATTAAAATAATTTGAACTTTAAGATGATTAACCGATCTCAAATAAACCCCATCTAATAATCAAAGTAATGATTTTTGGAAGTTTTAATATCAAGACACTAACATCGCAAGTGAGAGTACCTTGGAAGATTTCGTGTTTAAGACCGTTCTTTTCAAACTAACAACACCAGTAATTAAGGAGCCCAATACTCGAAGCTATTTTGATAATTTAGGATCCTGAATTGAGTACTTAAGTTTCTAACTTTCATTAGTATCTACCTTATTTAAGCACAAAATTGTTCAACTTAGTCATCAACCTTTTGTAATTCACTGAGGGCTTCAACTGACTGTTTTGAAACTAACAACACAGGTGATTCAAGAGTCTAACGTATCAGTGTGTCATGATGGAATGTCATTCAAAATTTAGTCGATGTTATTTGAGTTTTAAAGTTTCTAACTTCCATTAACCATCAATCTTATTTTATTACCAAAAGGTAAAATATTGAAAGCATGGTACAACTTAATAATGACATTACATCAAGATGGTGAACTTGGAAGACCATCTATGAAAAATAACATTTAGTAAATGAAAGCTTCAAAAATTGTATCAAAACTGACTGAAGATAAAAAACAATTACTACTTTATACAACTATGCTGAAGATACAAGAATAGATGATTGTATCGGTTCTAAGATATGTTAGTTTATATATCCAATATATTTTTTGAGTTTTCCAATTGGAACATGAAAACATGAATGAATTGGTGCCAATGTTTAGGTGATTAAATCACCAACCAAACCATAACTTGAAAAGTAAAGATTACCTACAATTCAAATCAACAAGATGACAATACACTTTGCTAGTTTTGAAAGCATTAAACACAGCTGCAAGTTCTTTATTGGTTTATAAAGTGGAACAGAATTTTTACTTGTTAAATTGAATCATAAGCGTACATAAACTCATATACTTTGTTACAATTTGACAGCAAAAACACCAACTTACAGCAGAAACAGTTCAGAGAATCAGCAACTGGGCAGATTTAGACAGATTTACTTGCAGCCTCGGTCTGGTTGATTTTGGCAGACAAAAAAACACTCTAAATACACTCTGAGGCTCCTTCCTACATATACTAGAATTTTCTATAAAACAAAACTGCAAAAAGATTGAATTCCTCTACTTAGACCTACTCCTAAAAGCTATCTAGATCAAATTTTCAAATGCTGCTGAAAGCAGCTACTGTTTTGGGATTTCTGCCGCCCCCTTTCTCTCTTTTGTACACCTCTTATCCTTGGTTAAATACGGAGAATGTAGGTTAGATTTGTGTGATGTTCTTTTGTTATTATTCTCCCTTAGATTTGTGGGAATTCTTGCCTTCTCCCTTGCTTGAGTAAGATTTTCTTAACTTTTCTTCTTTATGGCTGAATTCATTCTTTTCTTTGGCTGCCCAGTTTCCCTCCTTTTGCTGTCATGTGATCTTCATTTAGTCTATTCTTAATGCCTTTTTTGTACCATGCTTTGGATTTTTATTTTGTTTAGAAGACAAATCTGCCTTTCGTATTTTTCACTAAACTTTGGTTTTATTTTTTTTAATTTTCCTCTTCCTTTTCTTTTGATGCATAGGCAGGATTTTGAGCTTGTGGTGAATGGGGCCTCATGTGTATCCAAGTATTTTATTTATCTTTTGTCTCTAAGTCTCCCTTTTGAAGCTTTGACAACTTTAAAAGCACATTTATTATTAGATGAATTTACATTAGGTAAAACATTAGTATTTATCTATAGCCATAGGCTGCCTTTTATGCTTCTGATAAATGGGGCCTTGTGTCTAAATGTTTTCTTTATTTTTGCCTATGACTCCCCCTGTAAGGCTTTGGCACCTTCAAGAGCACATTTATCACTAAATGAATCTATATTAGGCAAATCATTAGTGGTTGTTCATTTCCGTAGCATATTTTGTTCTGTTTCTTTATTTCTTTTTTCATTTGTTAATTGTCCTTATGGTTTGGATCTTTCTTGATGCTACATTGATGAAATGTAAAATACTCTACAAGGATTTCAAATCTATTTTAGAAACAAATTTTGTCCTAATGTTATCATCATGGGCTCTAACTTGTGCTCTTCACTTGCCTATAGTCGTTAAAATTATGGAGAAAAATATCAGTATTGGTATTAGTTGTGGTCGTATTGGTATCAAACATACTAGATAATATATATTAGAATTGAATATATCAGATTGAATTTTTTTTAAGTCGTAAGATGATAAGTCTGTATTGGCCAATATATCCTTTATTTTTTCATTATCTTCCCCCTTTTTGTGCATTTTTTGTTATCATGAGAATCAATTTTTTTCGTATATTATTTATTGTGATTTATCTGTAATCTAAGACGATACATAATTTTATCTTGATATTATCATTATATCAAAAAATATTAATATCGACCGATAGATATCGTTATTGGTAGATATTTGTATCCATGAAGATTGAAAAGACTCTGTCATTTTGACTAGGTAGTACATTTACTTGATTTCTACATATCTTAATGCTTACGTGTATAGCTTTATATATTCTTTAGGATGTTATTATTAAGAAACTAACTACCTCATTTGTTGCAATAGTAGAAATGATGAGGAATTTTCAATCTGCTAACGGAGTACTCCTGATTTGGTTTGTGTAGCCAAACCCCAAAGAGACAAAGCTGGAAGGGTGAAAGTTTGCTAGGTATTTCATTCCTATGGTTTTTAGTTTCCATTACTATTGATACTTACAGTTGTTTTGAATTCTTATTTTTCCAACTTTCAACCACCTCCAAATCTGCCCCAAGTAAAAGACTTTTGAAACTTGTTTGGGAGGAAAGAAAGGTATGCTTTCATTTTCTTTATAAAGTCTAATTGGTTGTCTTATATCTCATTATTTACATCCAAGCTTGCTTTTGAATTGTGTGAGAACCATCAATAACACCATTTATTTGAATGGAATAAATTTTGATGAAGTTCCAATGGATCTAGAGTGATGGCAGACTTTTAGTATCCCATTTCACATGTCCATAGTTCCATTGGTTATTAATTTACGATGATGTTTGATTATTTATGTTGGGATACCCTTATTAGCATTTAGAAAAACCAAGTTTTACTTGAATACTACTTCCCACAATGGGTCAATTATGCTCCCTGAGAAGTCTCATTGAGCTCCAAGAAAAAATGGTGGCTAAAATGGCCAAGTTGAAGGATTATTAGTAAGAATGATCTTCATCTTTTTTTTTCAGCAGCATATTGACTTATGCTGGATCATATATATTTTTTGTTGCGAAACTTGTAGGCTCCAATATTACATCGGTTTTCAATATTGCTGAGTTATCTTCTGTTGTTTCAACAACATTTACTCGCAAGGTTTGAAATAGCTTTATTTCTTGTTTTTCTTACCTTTGATGATGATGTGAGGTTAGTGAATTTTGTAGAAGTAATTCTTGCATATACATGTTGGATAGGTTAATAATTGCTTGAAATTTCATTTATTTGAACCAAAAACACATCATCTTTGAGCACCACTTAGATGATATTTGTCTAAGGTTAAATGCCTGATTAGGTTGAAACAAGTGAAACTTAATAAAATTGTTAAATGCGATGTTCTCACCATTGAGTAAAGTTAAAATTTCTATTTTTTTCCCTTTTTGTTGCATTACAAGGAATTTTTTTTTTTTTAAGATTTTGAAATTAAGGGAGTTTTGGGTATGATTTGGAACACCAAAAATTATGCCCTTAAACCTTCAGATTTTAATTTTATATTGGAATACTGAAGATAACCACTAATGTTTTGAATCTTTTTGACATGGTAAAATTGTCCGTCACTTTTTTTTTTTTTTATGACTTAGAGTATAATTAAACTTCATGTATTTCAAATGTTTTATGAGTTGAATTAAAATTGAGTCAAATATTTGGTTATTGTGTTGCTTACAGGCACCTTCTACATTAACAATTATGATGTTGAATGTCACACAGTAGTAGCCATTGAAATCAGTGCATTATATGAAAACTATGAGCAAATTATCCCTGGGTTTATTATAATCTTGTCCATAATGGGAAGTTGTTTGCTATTCTTGTAGTGTTGAATGATAAGTCTTAGTCCTTATTGAAACCGATTGAATGGATAGAAAACAACAACCTTAACTAATTCAAAAGTAAATCAATGAGAGTTTTGAAATATTTTCGTTATTAAAAATGATCTACAATGGAAAGGTTTCTTTGTAAAATGAGGAATGACCTTTTAATTTCGTATTCAGTATCATTGAGTCCTTTCATAATTCAAGTTGCATTCCCACAACTATTTATTAAAAAGCTTTTCCAAGTTGTTAATGATAAAATGTGCGAAGAAATTAAAATGTTTATCTAACTATTTGACGTTTTTTATTCAAAATTTACTCATAAATATGCATTCTATTTAATGATTATTTATTATTTTATTCTTACATGCTAATTGGCCTTTTACCTTTTTCAATTGCTTTGGTGATATAAGAGATGCAACTTTAAAAATTTAACCAAGACTATGATCTTGTTTTAGAAAATCAAGACATAATGAGGTTGTAGATTCTCAATTTCAAACAGCAAAATTAGTGATACTGTAAAGTTTGGGTTTGAATTTTATCATAATCATGATTAATTAAGTTAATTTAAGTTGAGGTCAAAGGAGGAAGAAATTTATACTAAAGTCAAAGATTTGGCCGGGTCACATCAAGTTGCAAGATGCTTGACTGGCACCCGACGCGCGTCCATGCCTGTTCTGGAGAGAGAGGCTGTGCATGACTAGCGCTTGATCAAGGTTTGAGTGCGCTTTCCAAATTAGCTCGCACTTGATGTACACTTGAGGGACACTTGAGCGTGCTGAGGCAAAATGCTAGCACCTAATGTGCACCTGAGGCGGCGTTTGTGCACCACAATGTTTGGCATTGGTGCCCAATGTGTGCACGAGTGTCAGTCTTGTATAAATATCAGGCCCGACTGAATTTCGACCATTTTCTGCAAAAATTTGAGAGAGGAGAGAAGGAGAAGAGGAGAAGAAAGAGAAAGAGAGAGAGGAAGGTAGTGAAGTCCAATTCAAATAAATCCAAGCAAAATTTTGATGAGATTTAATTGAAGGCAAGTGTATTCCAAGCCTTCCTTTCTTTATTGCTGTTCTTTTCTCATTTTCTTAGGTATTTCTTATTTCAAATATTCATACGTAATATATTTTCGTAACTAAATGGTGTATGCTTCACATCTATGTAATATCCTTCACATTTTTTTGCAATAATGCAAGCAATTCATGTCTAAGTTTGTATACATCATATTTTTCAGCCGATTTCTGTTATTGTCTTTCATGCATATTTTATATTTCTGATATAATGCTCTTTCATGTTTGATTTTCGTATATAAAGTTCTGACATGTTTAAATTTGTTAAAAATATGATCTGCATGTTTATACTATACAAAAGAAGTTGCTGATTTTTTTGCAAAATTTGTACCAACAGCGTATATGTTGTAAATTTCAGAATGTGGCTTTTATATGCCTTAAAAATTTACATGCTTAAGTTTCTGTACAAATTTTATACAATATATGATAAGAAATTTATGAAATTTTGAAAGAGAATTCTATAGTTTGTTAAATGATTAAGAATATTTTCTCTAATTTGAGAAATATAAAAATTTTGTAAAGTTGTGTAGAGTTTTTATATGTTTAAATATCGGATTATTGTAATAAGTTTAGTGCGAGATATATTATGGCACACCTTAGTATATTATAATGGTGATCAATGTTCGAACTTATCATTTGTGGGTGGGATTCAGCCTCGTTTACAAGGTTAATGTATGATAACCCACTTATGGTTCTTGAATAGTAGCATAAGGCGTTTGATTGTGTAAAAATAAATATAATCCAAGTTTTGATTATTCGCTCATTTAATCTGTAAAGTTCTACTAGCCCTTGGTCCCTAAGAAAATTTTCTAATTATAAATTTACATGGCATATTTTGATTATGCGCTAGAAAGATAAATTTAAAAACCATTTATAAGTGTTATGGAAATTTGTGGGAATTTATGGCATCGCATTTGAAATTGGTTCATTGTTTCTTCCAACATGTTTTGATACAAATTATATGTTAAGTTATACAAATTATATGCCTTACTAAACTTTCAGCTCACTCTTATTATTTTTTCACTAACCCCTTCAGATTTAGATTAGCGGTTTGGGTACTTGTACATGAGGTTGAGGACCGAGGTGATGATTTGAGGATGAAGAATTAGATATTTGGATGTTGTTTTTGTCTTCCCAATAATAGAATTAGGAATGAGGTTAAATTGGACGATGTAGTCTTAAAACAGTAGTTTATTATTTATGTTTACTGGACAATTGGTTTGTATGAAAGATAATACGGTGTTGTAGATGTGTTTACTCTGATTTTATTTGATATAGACAAATCTCCTTATGTATAGTTCGACGTCTTGTTATGGTTGGTATCGGAGCCACATGATGACGTGACATTTTAGGTCCTGTAATTTGGTTATATTATTTTTATTTTGATCGGCAGATGTATCGATATAAAGCGCACATCCACGTTTAATTATATTGCCAATTTGATAATTATAACGCCATTAATTGTTAATGACGAGATCATGGTTTGGAACATGACAAGTACGCAATAAATCGACTTGTTATCAGCCTTTCCAACTTCTGTTCTTCACCTTAGAGTTCTTAAGGATGTGTTTTTCTAAATTGTTTAATTAATTGTCACATATTTGAATAGTGAATTATATCACTACTATAAATCTTTAGAGTAAACAGTTGTCATATTTATTATAAAAATGGTATAAATAATGAAGAATTGTCTATTTAGCACTTGCTCTTTGTGAAAACAGAACCAAATCATAAAGGGACAAAAATTGGAAAAAAAATTGGTATGAGATATTATTGACACAACCTCTAAGTTGTGCACTTTAACTGCAAAACTCAGAGGAGTGAGAAGTATGTCATCAATTCTCCCTTGAATTCTTATTCATTTTAATATATCTTTTGTGTGGACCTCAATCCTCTATTCAAGTTACATGGGAGAACAAGCAAAAGGTCCATTTACTTTAATGGCAGAAAGGATGATGATCCAATATAGCAGCTCCATAAAACCATTATACATCTAAATGACTGGAGTGGAGCATTTCTCTTCCTCTTCTTCCTTCCACAATATCTTTGGCTTTGTACTTTTCATGATTTTAGGTTTATTATGCATTTAGACCTCTAATCAATGATGGCTGACTGGATAACATGCATTTGAAATCTATAGCAGGTACTTTTGGTGAGGGTGGAGAGTTCAACCAAGTTTAGGGAATAAATATGGCTAAAATATCAAAGTTCGAGACTAGTTATTTGTAAGGTGTTAATTTTTCTTATTCACAATCGAGTTTTAGTTTTGATCATCTCACCGCTTATATATTTCGATGGTGTTCATTATTCACTGGTTTTGGCTCTCGAACTCAGTTGCTTTAGCTTTGCCTGTTATAGTCAAAACCTTGTTCTCTGTAAACCCTGGAAGAAAAATTACAAGAAATGCATTTCAAAATTAAGCACTTCATTTAAAAGATCATTCATAATTTTTAATGGACTTTCTTTTAGTTAGTCAGGTGTGGGCCAATAAGAATAAAAAGTCATTTTCAATTTCCGACATAATCTACTTGCTGGGTATAATAAAATCTTAATTCAGTAATGTTTTCTCCGTTTTGTGATGATTTTGTTTTGGTTCTGCTTTCCTAGATTTTATAAGATTAATTCGCCCATTATATCTATTTGATAGAGTAAAATTTGCTATAAATCCTATCTTATGTAGCCCTCAAAAGCATCCTCTTTCAGCGCCATTGTGAGTGAGCCCTTTTAATATGAAAAAAGGAATTTTGACTAGGCAAAAAGAATTAGAGAAATATATCAAAATTTGAGGCTCAACTTGGAATAAAGTTGTAGGACTAAACTTCATGTAGAGAGAATTGGTCAAAAGCAATATTTTGTTCTTTTGTGTTCTCTAATGTGAAGTTTCCTTCCTTTAAATTGATTTGTGATTAAAAATGTTGTAGATGAAAAAATAGACAAAATCTAAAGATTTTGCTATGTGTTGGAAGCTTAAAAATTTCTCACTTCCTATTTGTTTGCTGTTTAACTTAATTAGAACTTCTTGATTTGAATATTAAAAAAAGGCTGAATTGAATAATTTTAAATTTGACAAAAAACTCATGTTCAAAAAGAAAAAAAAAATAATTAGTTTTTTATTTTATATTTGGCAAGATCTAAAATGACTAGTGATTACAACTCTGTTATATTACAATTGGTGCATTATTCTTTTTGCATGAAAGAATAAGATTTATTTGTCCTATATTGATAATTTAATTATCCCCAAGCATGTGTAACCTAATTTGGAGAATTGATTGCATGAAAGGCTTAAGACTAACAAAACAAATTCTTAGCATAAGAAATTTTCATAACTAGATAGAGTAAAAGGTATAAGTGTCTCAAGAAAGTTATATTAAAAAAGTACTTCAAAGATTCAATATGGAGAAATACAAACCAATACTTCTTCCACCAAATCACTTTAAATTAAGCACCTAGTAAAGTTCTTCTTCGAAGGAAGAGAAGGTCAACATGAAATGAGTCCCTTATGTTTTGGCAGTGGATAATTTAATATATGCTATAGTATTTATGAGGGCAAATATTGCACATGTAGTTAGAATCAATAGTCGATTTCTTTCAAATCCTTGAAAGGAGCATCGGTTCACTGTGATGTAAATTCTCAAGTATCCATGGGTTACATCTGCAGTATGATTGTTCTTTGGTAATGACAAGCTTGTCTTGGTTATGTTTACTGAAGCTAACATAGCTGGTAATACCAACTCTTGAAAGTCAACTTTGTGATATTTTATCAGGTTTTTAGTAGGTACTGTATCTTGGTAATCAAATATGCAAAATTATGCTGCACTCTCTTACCGTCAAAGTCAAATTCGTTGCGGTGACGGAAGCCACTAAAGAGATGTTATGGTGACGGAATAAGTTCATTCAAGAATTCGACTTCAAGCAAAACCAATATTGTGTTGCTTTGTGATAATTAAAGTGTTATTTATCTTTGTTAGACGTCTTCATTTTATTTCAGATTGAGATATATAAATATGAGATATCACTGTAAGATGTATTTGTAGATTGTTTTATTATTTAAGCAGCAAATAACTTAGTCGGATGCCAAGGCTGCACTCTCCCTCTCTCTGAGGGCCTGTAATGTTGTTTCTTTCCTGCGCAGGCCATAAGTTCACTGAGATTTGATAAGTAATTAGCTGCATTCTAGCCATGTATTGCTGTCAGGAATGTTTGCTGCTGAGGTAGTATCCTTTAGTAGAAGATTTGTTGAATTTTCAGAGACTGAATCAAGCATTCACTAGAAGTCTCCTTTATCATAGTTCCATTACAATCAATAATACATGACTAAGGGATGATGGTAAGAGCCATCCAATGGAACTTTAATTACTTGGATAACATTTATTTTAACATGAATCTGGAGGAACCGAAACTTGAATGCATCCTTCCAACGTTTGTAAGACCTTCATCGGGGGCCTCAGTGATGGATCTTCCTGATATACCAAATGGCAATCATCACTGACCTCTCTACCCTTTTTATGTCACTCTTTGCAGTGTCATCATTTTGCAGTGCCAATACCATCTGGTTGTCATCCTCCCCTTCCAGATCCAAGCACTTCCTACAACAAATGTGCTCCAGCAACAATATGCCATAGCTAAACACGTCCACCTTGACAGTTATAGGTATGCTTCTGAGCCATTCAGGGGCAATGTACCCTTTGGTTCCTCTTATTCCGGTAGTAGTTTGAGTTTGATTTATTTTCATATGCTTGGCGAGTCCAAAGTCAGAGATCCATGCTGTGAAAGAGACGTCTAAAAGAACATTTTGTGGCTTGATATCGCAGTGTATGATCTGAGTGCTGCACTCTTCATGCTGGTAGTGGAGCCCTCTTGTGGTTCCCACTGCAATATTCATCCTTGTAAACCAGCTAGGCCTTTGGTCTGCAAAAAGAATGTCTGACAATGAGCCACTACACATGAATTCGTAGACTAGGAGCCGATGTTGCCCCTTGTTGCAGAATCCAATCAGCTGAACTGAATTCCTGTGGTTTGTCCAGGCAATGGCACTAATTTCTACTTGAAATTCTTTTTCACTCTCATTTACCATGCTGTGCATTTCTTAACCGCGACAAGGACGCTTATGTTTTCATAATCCAGCGTTCCCTTAAAAATTGTTGCGAAAGCACCATGTCCTACTCTTTCGTTGAAACTATTTGTTGCCTTTTTGAGTTCACTGTAATTGAAAATCCTCGTGTTTGTGCCGAGCAAAACTTGGTATTACAAAGTTGCCCTGTTTTTCTTTTTTATTTTGGCAGAAGACAATTATTAATGCTACCAGAAGGATGCTGAAGAGTAGTAAGCTTCCTAATGAGATAGATTCAATGAGGATCAGGGTGATTTGATTTCGCTTCTTAATTTCTCCATTTATTTGTTGCAACGTAGAGTTGTTGATCCGCACTTTTATTAGAGCTTTTCCTCAAAAACTATCATCAAGTCTCCCACGTGCAAGGGGCAATTTCATCATCCAACAGTCCCCACCGTTGAAAATTGCAACCGCCCAATAGCAATCTGGCAGGCATCTCTGGAAGATCAAAATCACCTGATTTTTCATCACAAGTTTGTGCAACAAAGGTCGGCTTGCACCCATTCATCTTATTATTTGGATCCAACCAGGTGTAACCGGTTGGGCACCAGCACTTTGGCCTCTGATCTTCTCCCATGTGGCAGTAGCTGTTAAACCCACAAATTCCACTACCTGACACTTCTGTAAGATTGTTGCAGATATTTTTAGTTATGTTGGGGTACTGCACGGACCATGCCATTGGCCACCTTATAGCACTCAAACTAGATGGTTTTGGGTAGATATATTGTCTGAAAACTCCATCATATTCAAGAATGGCTCTCTGCTAGATAGCGTTTGTGGATGGGGATGTTTCACTTGGAAATATCTGATATTGTATGTTTCCATTCGTTGCTGTTAAGTACACCAAGCCAGACTGGTTGAACACGAGTTGGTACCCGCTGCCCAGAGTCTCAGTTGCCCAATAAGCATGATTTAGGGAACTCAGTGGGAAATTTTTTGGGTAGAGCACAAGATTTCCATTAGCTTGCATTGCAGGCAGATATCTTCCACTAGAGTAATTTGTTTCTGAGTCGCAGGCAACGAGGTTACCCCCTATACTCAGCATCTGTGTGGGCAATAGGGGGACTATCGAAACTCTGCCAGAGCATGGCGGAAGCATTAGTTGCTAGCACGAGATTCCCGCTGTTGAGCATAGCTGCATAGGCAACAAGTCCTGTGTCAGCCAAAGGGACACTCCACAACTGTCGGCCGGATGGGTCATTGAGTATGAAGCTGCCATCTGTTGTTAGTTCTATCCTCGATCCACTTTGTGCTATTTGAGCCCCACTGGCTGACCAAACTATTGTCTTTTGTTGCATTTTATTGAACTACATGGCTAGTAAGAAGCTTCCAGCTTCGATCTGTTGGAACCCGAAAGCAAAGTCACCGGATGGAGATGCCCATGAAGAGCTATCATGGCCAGCCGTGAGAGACGAACCCAAGGTAATGTTCCCTCGAGTTTGAGCAGTAACCGGTCATGGCTGAATGACCAGGAAATAGAGAAAATGAGGTATCATTATAGCCATGGTAAGGATATTTCTGTTTCCCCATGAACAGAGATCCATGTTGAGGATTTGAATGGAATTGTAGTGTTTGGTGGGGAGTTCATGAGCTTATATGGAAATTCATGTATTTATTAAACTATGATATAAATATGCCGGTTTAATCCCATCAAGAGAGAGAATTGAAAATTATCAACCATGTTCATGGCTAAGAGGAACCCACAACTTCAGCTTTCTCCTGCATCTGGTGTTTGATTTTTGTATCTAAATCAATCCTAATGCATCTTGTACTTTTGATATTCTTAGTGTCTTTATTATTATTTTTCTTTACTAATTAATTATATATAAAACAAATTTACCTACTCAATCT
>JAODPA010001144.1:0-14217 GCA_025585075.1 Nepenthes mirabilis | reverse complement strand
CCCCACAATTATTAGCCTTATCATCCATCAATATCTTAAAATAAATGTACCCCAAAATACAAAAATGAAAAATTCACAGATATCTGTGCCATGGAGGTCGACCCTCAATGACCTCAAACTTGGGTTTAAAAACTCAGAAATCAGTAGCATAATAACTAGAGATGGTGTACATATTCTTATTTGTAGATACACATATAGTAGATATGAAGACACAATTCAATTTTTATACATACGCGTTATCAACTTTCTTATCCATGTAGCAAAGAGAAATAGGTTACTTAGTGAAGAAGTACTCTTCATGGAATCACATATAATTTATGTTGGGCTGAGTAATTTCCATGTGAGTCTCATGCTTGCCTGTATTTCAATTGAATTAAAGAAAATTTTCTATCTTTGCTTCGATTGGATTGAAGAAAGGTAGTTTAAACATAATGTTTGATTAAATCGGGTACGGCTAAGCCAAGCTCAAATCATTAGACCCGACCTAACAATCCAGCCCGTCAAGACTGAGCTGTTTAAAGTGTTCAGGTTGTCATGTTTATGGCGCATGACTGTCAAATCAAAAGGTCAGATGTATAAGATACAATCAAATAAAGTCATGGCATAATTGCTGAATTTTTAGAATTCAGTTTTCTTACTAAAAAGATAAATGTGATTGAAAAAAAAAATTAAAAAAGATGTAATCAATTGAGTGGATTGTTTTTTATCTAAAAAAGGGTCATTAGCAGTGTTGTTTTTCGTTCAGCAAGCACTGTAGCACATTAATTTTTATTGCCTAGTTACCGTACCTTTTTCTCTAAATAAAGAGATGAAGAACTACAAGTAACCTATTAAATACAGAAAATGTGTACACTATATAGATTTAAACCACCATGGAAACACATAAGAATAAATTTAAAAATATTGAGAGTGCAAGAAAATAAGTTTTATTAAACTTGAGTGAGTTGTTGTATTTTCCTATTTTGAGTAAGAAAAGAAATATAGCGGACCTATTATCTTTATAATGGAAGATTTTGAACTGTGTCATGTGATTTTTTTTTCTTCTTTTTTAGAGGGCTTTCCATATAAGATTCTCAATATTACATTTTCCTATTTTTCAAGTCATTTTTTCCGTTCACGGTTCAAGAATACAAATTTCACGTCACTTGTCAATCCTAAGAAGTTGAAGGCACCACCATTCTCGAAACGTGTGCTTTATTTATTATCGTTACGTAATTTATGACCATCAATTGGTATGATCCAAAAACACGGCATTCGCACTCTATGATATAATTTTTTGAGTTCTTGCTTCTGGGGGAAGGGGGGAGGAATCTTAATAAATGAAGATGGTTAAGCATCTTTATCATGAAGATAGAAATAGCAATTAATTTGATATGGCCAAACTATGGAGAATGGTTGAGATCTCCCATCCGAGTTCCTGTCATCAATAATATGCCTAACCCTCCTTCTACATCAATGACAACAGGATATGGTGAAAGTACAGAAGATATTTGCAACCACCAATACACTCTTTGGCTTGATTAAAGAATTGGTGTTTCAAATGCAAGCTTTCAGACATCTACTGTGCTTTCATTTTTTTTTTTTTTTGGTTTGAAGTGTAATTTCACTGCAGATCTTATGTACAAGGCCAGAGAATGAGGCCAAAGAAAGAGTAATCCTAAGACAAGCAAGCCCCAGGCTAAACGAAATTACAAACAAATTGAGTGATTCAAACAAATTGCTCACAAACAGCAACCTCAACTTGCCAAACATACGGCAACAGGTGACGAGTAAAACAACAGAAACTTGTTAACGAAGACAGCAAATGGGTGGTCAGGCAAAGTGAAGAACAGTAATAATAATAATAAATCCTCCGTATAAGTAGCAGTACACGGAAACAGACAACCATCGGGTGGTTGCTTACAAGTTTTTGGGCAGTATCATCTCCACGCAAGGTAATTAAAAAGTGGCAACAGATGCTTAATTTCTTGATGGAGGTCGAGTGCGCACCAACCAGCGGGGGCCCCCTTCCAGCTAATTCCCACAATATGTGGAATTTTAACTATGAGGAGGAATGCAATGTCCTATTGTTCAATATTCTAGCATTACCAATATCCCTTAGTAAATAGCTTTAGAACGAAGTTACAAATTGCATATTCTTTAATTTAAAATTCCTAGAGGTTGTCATTTTTTTTTAAAAAAAAAAAAAAAAGGTTTCACTTTCCTACTCCAATCCATATGGGTTGTGTTAGGAATATCTTATATTAACATATCCCATAATTAGAAAAATAGGTGATCTGAAGAACACTTTTTATTGATATATTCTTTAACTAGGAAATAGGTGATCTGAAAGACACTCAAACATTATTGAAGACTAGTGCACTACGTTCATTTGAAAGTCAACATCCAGACGCCAACACTTGATGCATGCCTTTTCATCGCATCTGCACGCTTTGTCCAAAATGCCCGTGCTTGATAGACGCTTGTGTTGCATATGAATATAGTCTGTCCAGAACGCCCATGCCTAATGGGCACTTGTGCTGTGTATGAGCATAATTGGTATAAAATGCTTGTACTTGATAGGCGTCTGTATCGCATATAAAATTATTATTCTAAAATGTCCATGTCTGATGCCCTCGTGCGTTACCTTGCACATGCCTTCTCGGTTGATACACACTCATGCAGCACATGAGCTCTAGGGCAACTACATTTTTCTTTAGATGCAAGATTTTTGCCATAATCTCAACCATCTTTATAAATACATATTTTTATGTCATAAAAGAGTGTCCAAAAAAACTGCTAACCCATGAGCTCTCATTACTTAATGTCAAAAAAAAAAAAAAGATTCATTATTAGAAAGAATTAAACTATTCTTTTGAGATAAAATTATCCAAGTTTTCTCATCAAGCCTTTTCCTTTACTGTCTGAACAATCATTCCAGCCTACAAACCTTCAGTGTACATTGGTGGCATGGATACTGAATTCCAATAGTATATAGAGATTCATTATCAAGCGAAGCAAATTCAATAAGAAGATCGAAAGCTACGCAATTCCGCTACTATAAGCAAATTCGACAATTTCTTTGGTAGGGATCACGAGTCGAAATTAAGTCGATTAAGATTTAGTATACCAATATTACTCAGATTATAAGTTAACTTTCATATTGCATTGCTTTTACCGGTCGAATACTCAAATTTTGATTGGTTTTCAAAATTTTTCTTCATCACAAAATTATATACTTTATATNAAAATCAACTTTTTTTTTTTATTTCTAAAAGTAAATATACTTTATATGTATTATATATCCGTATATCTTTTACTCATACTATTTACAAAGAGTCCGTGATTAAAAGTTCTGTAGTCTTTGAAGTGACCCAACAATATTAGCTCTCTCTAAATTTAAAATAAAATTACCCAAACAAAGAACAAATTTCCATTGGCTCTTTCTAAATTTAAAATAAAAATGAGTACTAAATGAGTGCTGGTGGGTTGTTAGGAAGAGAGCATTATCATCGGTTCATATTCACACGAAAAAGTAATCAAACTTGGTGGCTATTTAAAGTATGCAATGAGATAAGAGCAGCCATACACCATTGTGCCACTATCCAATCAGCTATTAGGCTATTGCCTCTAGGTAAATCCCCAACTTCCCTGAAATTATAATCATCAGTTTTCTGCAAATTTTATAATAAAATTTGCTCCCTCTGAAACTTCACTATTTCCCGGTTGGTTCCGAGAGAAGCCTTCAGAAGAGCTCGAAGCAACCTCGATACGCCAATGCGTTTACCCTTTTTAGGAGAGGGGTGTGGTGGTAGGGACGGCACTTCCCTATGAGCAATTAGATGATCATTAGGTTTAGGTGACTGAGTCACATATTACTTGCCCCAAAAAAGACACTGAGTCACAGCATACAAATACGATTCACAATGGTTGGGTAAGTTAATCCAGATAGTGACCTTTGGTTGACAGTGGGCATTTATAAGGTCCAGCCTGCCATCCATAGTCACATTCCACCAAAAGAAAGACACGCGCATCCTAAAAGAAGATTGCATATTACAATTTTGTCCTTTTCCAAGCCATTTTATATGCAAGATTTCAGTTGCAGACCAACATAGAAAGGGAAGAAACTTAGGCGTGGAAGTATTATTGTATTACCACAACCTGCAAGAAGAGGAGCCCTCAACACCAAAATACGCAATCAGGTTAAGACCTCTGGAGGTTAGTATTTAATTCCAATGCCTAATCACATAGTATAAACTTGTCCAGCTTCTCTAGTCTCTCCTACCCTGAACTTGCAGAAACTCACATTAAAGATGAGGATTCTGAGATCCAGAATTCAATTAATGCTTACACTCCTAATGCTCTACAACTTAGACACATATGTCTTCGCAAAAAAGAACCATCAAGGAAGGGGAACTTACATTGTTCACGTGGATAAGTCTAAAATGCCACCGAGTTTCCATGACCATCATCAGTGGTATGACTCCTCTCTGAAGCGAGCGTCAGACTCTGCTGAGGTACTTTACACCTACAACAACGTAATTCATGGCTTCTCTGCCACGCTGACAGATGAGGAAGTTGAATCACTTGAAGAGCAGCCAGGGATTCTCTCTGTCCTGCCAGAAGTTAGATATGAGCTCCACACAACTCGAACACCAGAATTCCTTGGACTTGAGAAAAGTGATGAGCTCTTCCCGTCTTCTACATCAATAGCTGATGTAATTATTGGGGTTTTGGACACAGGTGTTTGGCCAGAAAGCAAAAGCTTTGACGACAATGGCCTTGGGCCGGTACCAAGTGGCTGGAAGGGTGAGTGTGAAGTTGGTACAAACTTCAGCTCGTCAAACTGCAACAGGAAACTCATAGGTGCAAGGTTTTACTACAGGGGGTATGAATCTGCTTTTGGACCAATTGATGAATCAATGGAAACGAAATCCCCAAGAGATGATGATGGCCATGGGACTCACACTGCAACAACAGCAGCAGGCTCAGAGGTCACAGGAGCCAGCCTCTTTGGTTATGCAGCAGGGACGGCACGTGGGATGGCCACACGAGCCAGAATTGCTGCATATAAAATTTGCTGGCTCGGTGGCTGTTTCAGTACTGACATATTGGCTGCAATGGATAAAGCAGTTGAAGATGGAGTGGATATCCTATCCATGTCCATTGGGGGTGGCTCATCTGACTATTACAGAGACACTGTTGCCATTGGAGCTTTCACAGCCATGACTAAAGGAATTCTCGTCTCCTGTTCTGCAGGAAATGGGGGACCTGGCTCTAGCACCTTGTCAAATGTCGCCCCTTGGATAATGACTGTGGGTGCTGGGACACTGGATCGTGACTTTCCAGCCTATATTAGACTTGGAGATGGGAAGAATTTATCTGGTGTGTCACTTTATAATGGAGAACCATTGCCTAGAACGTTAATTCCACTCGTCTATGCCGCTAATGCAAGCAACACAACAAATGGAAATTTCTGCCTGAGTGGCAGTTTAATACCCACAAAGGTTTCTGGGAAAGTTGTGTTATGTGATCGAGGAGGAAGCCCAAGGGCACAAAAGGGTTTAGTGGTCAGAGGCGCTGGTGGTGTGGGAATGATTTTGGCAAATACTGCTATTTACGGAGAAGAGCTAGTAGCTGATGCACATCTCATTCCTGCAGCAGCTGTGGGTCAGAAAACAGGAGAGGCACTAAAGGCATACATGTCGTCAGATCCAAATCCAACAGCTACAATAGCTTTTGCAGGCACCCAGTTAAATGTTCAACCGTCCCCTGTTGTAGCAGCATTCAGTTCCAGAGGTCCTAACCCTGTAACACCAGAAGTATTAAAACCTGACTTGATAGCTCCAGGTGTGAACATTCTAGCCGGCTGGACAGGCAAGGCGGGTCCAACAGGATTGCAGGCGGATACCAGACGTGTGAGCTTCAATATCATATCAGGAACATCAATGTCATGCCCACATGTAAGTGGATTAGCTGCACTAGTCAAGGCTTCTCACCCAGAATGGAGCTCAGCAGCTGTCAAGTCTGCACTTATGACCACAAGCTACACCACCTATAAGAATGGTGCAACGATTCTCGATGTTGCCACTGGACTACCAGCAACACCCTTAGACTTTGGCGCAGGACACGTAGACCCAATTTCAGCACTAGATCCAGGCCTTGTTTATGATGCTGTCATAGATGACTACCTAGAGTTCCTCTGTGCCTTGAACTACAGCTCAGATCTTATAAAGCTTGTTGCAAGCAGAAACTTCACCTGCACATCGGATAAAATGTACAACGTGCAAGACCTCAATTACCCATCCTTTGCTGTTCCTCTGAAGACAGCCATGGGCAGTGGTGACACCGGTGCACCGACAATTGTCAAGTACAGGAGGACTCTAACAAATGTTGGCATTCCAGCAACATATAAGGTTTCAGTTTACTCAGAAACGACGTCCGTGGAGATACAAGTAGAGCCTGAATCCCTGAGTTTCAGCACCATAGATGAGAAGCAGCCTTACACAGTGACATTCAGCGCGAGTTCCATGCCATCTGGCACAATCAGCTTTGCGCAGCTGACATGGTCAGATGGAAAACACAAAGTCAGCAGCCCAATTTCTTTTTCCTGGACATGATGGTAAAACGATTAATCAATTGTGCAATATAAAGTCCCTGCAAAGGGTCACATCTCTCCATAAAAGTAACCATTAGCACTCCCCATTTTCTTTTTTTGTCTCCATAATACGAGGTCCAACATCCCTCGGAAATGTTATGATAGCCCAGGATGCTAGAGAGGAGACATTAAGTGTGCCAACAATATGTGGAGTAAACCACTCAAATGATGATTATGTGAATAAATAGACTCTGGAGCTGCAAGCTCTCCTGCCCCCTCTTCCTCTTTTTCACCCTTTTCTCTGGTTTACGTTGGAGCAAGGGGAAAAATGCATTATTTTATACAAAAAGATGCATCAACACAATTCCTATCAATCAAGAAAAACAAAATGCATAAAGAATGCATCCAAAGACTAAGCTTCACGTGGCAGATGTAAACAAGAATAAAAAGTTGAAGACAGAAGGCACACCAAATATCTCTAGGCAATGAGAGCTAAAGATCAAAGATGTTAGAAGCAAAGATGACATGCAGCAAGAAGCAAGGATGGAGTGTTAGATTTACAAAACATATAGCAAGCTTCAAAAACAAATCATTGATGTCTTTTCCTTTTAAAAAGGTGCACACCTATGTATATTCTTCATTCAACTAATATCTTCCATTCAGGAAGTCGTGCACCAACTGCACCTCAACATTCGAAATGCAGACTAGCAGGCATGCCATATTATTTGCTCCAAGCACATCATATTTCCTTAGAGAAAGTTATCGCTAATGCACTTAAGCGACCATAATCATTCCTTGTGAAGACAAAAGGGGTGGTCGTTGTATGAGACTTCCCATATTGCAACCTCAGAGAAGAACTAGATATATGCAGTCTTACCCTGTAACATGCTGTTGGTGAAGATGATGAAAAATTAAACTTGAATAAATGCCACCAGACAAACCGAAAAACATCTCAAACTTCCTAGAACAAAGATGAAGCCCTAGCTAAAAACTAAATTAGTACATAAGCATAATTAAATTCAGAGCTTGGTTGGATGAAAAGAAATCTACCAAAAATTTGAAACAATTCTGACAATGAGAAATCAAAATATAGGATGCTCTGCTATCTCAATATCCCCAATTTGCTTTTAAACACTCACTGACTATTGTTGTCTTTAAAATGACTGGCTCAGTGAAAATGGTGTCATTGATTTGGTGATGTATGCAAACACTAAAATGAAACTATTTGACTGTCAAACCCGCTTTGAACTACCCCTCCCACGAAGTTAGAGAAGAAACGGTCAAAAAAGTAAAAAGTCATCCAGAAACATTTGATGGCAACCATTACATGGCTTGTGTTTGGTAAAAGAGCAGTTCAGTGATAAGTCACTTACATAGTACGGTTTGGGGAAGGTCACGCATCCTTGCTTCGTTATTCGAATGTATACCTCTAGGTCATACTTAAGCAATCTTAACACGATGTATATGTACTCTCTAATTTATTGAGAGTTAGCTTCCTTCCTCATATTTTCTCTCTTGGCGTTTGTTAATTCAAACTGAGTAAGAAACTAAAATAAAAGTGGTAATCTTTTCGGGATTTTTTGGAGAACAGATTCAAACTTAATTAGGATAAGCTAATAGTAAGGCTATCATGATTGCTTGGGAGAAACCATTAATCGAGGCACGTGCAAAAGCTGTCTCCTCAAGAGGTGGTCACATACTGAACAGTCCGGTAACTCATACTATCATTGAGGCTCACCTTGTGGTTTATTATAACCTTTTTACTGGTTGGGCAAGAATGAAAATGTGAAGATAATAATTTGTAGTCTTCCAAGATGTTCTTCCCCAACACTGACTCTTCCAATGGCAATTCAGGGCCTACGTTCCCCTGAATTGTGTAGCATATAGTATACATTCCTTGGCATATGGAAATAATACTAGCTTCTAGTATATATTCCTTTGCATATAGGAATAACACAGTCATTGGTGTAATTACTGAATCCTCATCATTTTTTTCTATTCTGCAAGCAGATTTCCTAGCTGTTGACTCCATCTAGACAATGATAAGCTTAAATTTTATTTCCTGAGATTCTCCTTTTATGATTTGTTTTTTTCAATTTTTATGTAGTGTTTTAAAAATGTGGCTAACACTGAGTAAATCCTTAATCCAAATACAGCATCTAATGTGGAACATACATCAAGGAACCAATTGGAGTTCAGATCTTTCTAGGTAGTCCATTAGTTTTGAGATTTTATTATAAATTAGATTATTTTTATTTTCTTAATATCACAAGTTTATTTAGGTATATTTATTATCATTATTTTTTAGAAGGTTTTAATATTTTATAATTAAAACCTTACTATCTCAGTATCTTTAGGAACCCATAGTTTGCTTGTCTTTCAAAGCCCCATCATTTGGTATCATTGCCAATTCATCCAAATTCATTCTTCAGGATTGTCCTGCTGTTATGCTAATTGTTCATTGTAGCCATCGCCTTTGATTTGTGAGTTGATGTCATTGAATTGTCATCCCACACCGTCCGCCATCTCCTTCAGAACAAGCTGCAAGCTGATGCAGTCGAAGGGGGGATGCAGTTGAAAGGGGTATGTTTGATCAAACTAGAGCCATGCAGTACTAACTGAATGGGATTTGCTCAACCAATATAAAGGATCAAATACACTTTTAATTAGATAAACCCACTTAAAATTGGATTACAATTCAACCTAAGCCAACAAAGATTATAGGACTATTTAAATATAAGCAAAATACTGAAGGGGTTGTTTAAGAAGTTTAATGCTTCTGTGCGTTGAATAAGCTGAAGTTGGCAACTTTGGGACAAAGAGAAATTTGCCACTGCTTTGAAAGTAACACATGCCACCACATGCTATCTTCTCAGACATAGTAGTCATTAACTCCTACTTTGGAGATCACAACCTGTGTGCAAGTGGTATTAATAGTGGTGTGGGTGGTCTTTCCAGATTTTGGGTCTGGTCATCTATATTGTTTGGTTTGTCACGTATATGGTTCGGTACTACATCACAAGCCAAACCATTTCTCACCAGTCAAACACACCCGCAACTACCATCCACCGGCCAAAATCACAAACAAATCCCTGGTAACCAAAAACCTATCAAGCCATAGTTATAAACAATAATTTGGCAAATCCTAGTTCTCATGAATCCCAAATCTTGCACCACCATCAGCAGCAGCCAAACACACAACCAATCACTTCAGTTAAGGATGGATGAAAATATTAGTAACGGTCGTGATTATATCATTATCAAATATATTAGATAATACGTATCAGTATCATATATTAAAAGGAAAAAAAATTATGACAATCGTAAGAAGACAATATCATATTGACCAATATTAAAAATATCAGTTGATATATCGTGATACATCGCTAATACAAAAATATACGCTATTGTCACTATATCAAAATGTAACGGCATCGTCAGGTCCGATACCAATATATATCTGTTGCGTCCCGGAACTCGGGGTCCACGTACAACACAAGTGTTTGGTGGTGGAAGTTGAGAGGGAGAGTTTGGGGCTAGATTTTTACATGGAAAATCTCCTCTTAAATGAGGAGGAAAAAACTACGAGACTCTGGGCCTTTAGAAATGCTTCACTGTTTAGAAGGAAGTCTTTACAAAGTACAAGTATTTAGGGTGAATTCCATCCTTATCTCTTATTTTGTATTTTCTTCCCTTAGAGGTTTTTCTCGTTGGGAAGTTTTGTCACTCTTTCACTCCTTCTTGTCGGGAAAAGAGGGGCCGAGAGAGAACGAGAGGGATGAAGTCTTTCTCTTTGTCTATAGTGAACTCTAAGAGAGACCGCCCTTTGGAAGGGGGATTCGCCAGGTATTTATAGGGGACAATGTGCCATTGGGGAGGAGACACATGGCAGCCGATGGATGACCGAGAGGCTGTCCACTGTTCCTCTAGCAACATTTAATGTGGCTGATGTGCGCGGGGCAACACCCGGCTGGCGCCGTTGGTAGGGCCTGAGCGTGTCAGGCGCGTAGAGGCTAGGCGTCAGTCTTGATTTGACTATGCGTGCCCTGTGGAAACGGCGACTGGCAGTGGTTGCAGATTCCTTGGGAATCGGCGAAATTGCTTAGCTGGCGTTCTCGGCCGTGCATGGGGCAGTCCTCGTCCTTACGTGGCGTTCCTTATTGCTCCGTGAGTTCGCGAAGTCGCTGGAGAAGGCAGCTCTCAGCGGTCGTTTGAGGAAAGTCCTCGAGTCTCTTTTCGACTTCTCGGATTGATCTAGGACTTCTGGGGTTCTCGGGCTTCTTCTTGTTCTCGCATCTGGATGTCGTCAGCGATGTCCTCGAACTTCCTTGTGAGCCGACGTGACCTCTCGGACCTTTGTTGCGGCTTTGGCCTTGGGGCATTGGCCTCTATTTTGAGCCTCTTGGGCTGTCCAGCCTTCTTGGCCCGTGGGCGCATTTCTGGGCCTTTCCTTTGGGCCGTGCTTTATGGGCCCTTATATTGGGGCGCAACAATATCAATCGATATTTTCATAAATGATTAAGAATAAATCTACAGGCCTCGTCATACTTTCCCCTTCCACCGCCAACCACCTTAGCTCTGTCTTCTCTTCACCAAAACCACCCAGTCCCATAACCTCTATTCTACCTTGTTTCTCTAATTGTCAGCACAAGGTAGAGAAGAAATTGAATCTCGGTCAACATTTCAGCCGAGGGCCTTTACTTTTGAGCCTTCTGTCTCTCTTCTATGAACAAGCTGGGTATGTTTAGTAAATCATGTAACTCACTTTGTTGGCTCTAATTAATTGATGATGATCCATTACTCCATTCTGCAATTTCAGTTTTGATAATTGATCTAGATTACTATCAAAGGGATTCACTCAGTCTCCATAATACTCTAGGGTTGGATCATAGGCAAAATAGAAAGGGCATACTAAGAATTTCTTAGCTCGCACAGCAGCAAATCGGTAATTTTAGAGACAAATGAAGGGAGACAAGACCTCTATATAACTTTAAATATTTCCTAAAAATACAGTCACGAGGAAGCCTCTACTGATTTTCATGAGAAATCAGACGTTCGGCTACTGTCTCATGGAGAACATACAAACTTCTATGCATAAGCTTATGGGTATTGTTGGGTTCCAATACCCGGGGTCCCTAAAAGAATGGGCAAGGGGACGAGTACTTGACCCGAGAAGCCCAAGCTGCCAGTTTGTCCAAAACCTCATAATGTGTACGCAACCCGAGGACATTCCGCGATGAGCCCAAAAGCCTTTAGCGAGTCAGCAATGCAGTTAGCGACCGAGAGCTTTCTCATTCCGTCCGAGAACAAGCGCGATATGGCACCTAGTCCGCGGACTCATCCAAAGGCTGAGAAGGTCAGTAAAGGACGAGGACTCTCCCTGATATCCGAGAATGCCAACTGAGCTTCACAGTTACCAAGGAACACGCAACCCATGCATCACGCCACCGTCGTAGTCAGTAACAAACCCCAGAACATGCCTTGTCACTTCAAGACTAACATTCCTGACAAGGTATGGCCAATTAGCGGCGTGGGCAGCTAGCTTCTTGCACACGCCAGCATGCCTGACACAGCATGGTCGTGTCAGCAGAGTAAGTGGTCAGCCTCCTTGTAGGCACCAGCAGCCACGTGGATATTTCCAACAACCAGATTTCTCTATAAATACCTAGCTGGAGCTCTCATTTAGCCGGACCCTTTTTGGGGGGAAAAAATTCCTCCCTCCTCTCCAACAAAAAGAAAGCCAAGAAAGCCAGGAAAACTTCAAAAAAGGGAAACCCCAAAAGAGAAAGGCCAGCGAGTGAAAGAAAGGGAAGAAATCCCCAAAAGCTTGTACTTTGTACGAATCTTACACATAGTAAAGCATTTAAAAAGGTCCAGGGCCTCGTGGTTTTTTCCTCCTCATTTAAGAGGAGGTTTTCCACGTAAAAATCCGGACTCAATCTCTCTTTCTCTCCAACTCCAAACCTTGATACTTGTGTTGCTCCGGACCCCCAAAAACCGGGACGCAACAGGTATCGAGCTCAATTTTTCAGGGGAGTATAGCATACGGTGTACCAGAATTTATTAAAGTTCAACAGTTGGCTAGTTCTTCATAATAAGAAAAAAATAATCAATTCGATCCAAGGTAAAGGAAATAAATATGCAGTAGTTTTCTCAAACCCACTGTATTGATTTATATACAAGTTCGCGTTAAAACGAGTTACTGAATTACCAGTTTTCTTCTTATATTTTCTTTCTCATTTTTTGGAGGTCCCAAAGGCACCGAAAAATACAGAGTTCCTTGACCGAGAAATTTCAAGCAAACACCCAATGCAACAAAAAATGTGTACCACAAAACTTCATCAGAAATTAAAGGAAAAAATGAAGAGAAAAAAAATAAGCTGCCGATTTCGTGGAGCACAACTTCTCTTATCACCAGTAACATCAGTTATCATATTTAAAGACGAGATATCAATGCAGAATTATATGGTAGAGCACAACGGACCGGCGTTGAGGGGGATTTCAAAGGTTTCGTCCTGCGCGTTTTCCAAGGCGCGGACTACGGCGCAAATTTTGCAAGTAGATAGGACAATCCCCTGGCGCAGGCAAAGAGAAGGAGCTTCACGACACCGATGTGACCCTCCTCGGAGTGCATCGGAGGCATGAGGCTTGCCGCCCTCGGCTTAACAGCTCGCGGCCTCGCATAGACGCTCTGCTTCCTCCGAGTCTGCTGTGCACCAGATTTCCAACGGCTCTAGGGTGTCACCGGTAACATCAGTTACACCTCTTTTTGTTAATTATAGCAAAATATTAAAATTCATTAAATTTGTTGGGCCCCGATGAAAAGGCACATAAAAGCACGGTCCAAGAAAGCGGCCCAAACGAGAAGCCCAAAAAAGAGAGCAGCCCGTTTATAAGGAAGCTCGAGGACATGCTAGCAACACCCAAGTGTCCGGACACGGAGGAAACCACGAACTAGGCGCGTCACACCCGGGCGAGGACTGCTCGTTCATGACCGGGAATGCCAGATAGGCTACTTCGCCAGTTTCCAAGGAAGCCTGCAGCCACTTCCAGTCGCCACCTCAACAGGGCATGCCTGGTCAAATCAAGGCTGATATTCAGACTCTGTACGCCTGACACGCTCAGATGCTGCAACGGCGCCGTCCGCATGCCACTCCGCCCACGTCAGCGACAATAAATGCTGAAATAGACCCGGCCACCAGATGGCCGCCACGTGTCTACTCTCCAACTGCCCGTTTTTCACTATAAGTACCCGGCGAGGCTCCATTCAAAGGGACCTCTGGGCAAAGTCTCACCCTGACTAAGACCTACTCTCGGCTGCTTAGACTCCCATTCCCCCTGTAAGGCGAAGAAGAGAGACCCTTAACGATGGTAGCAAAGACTCCTAGCGAGCGATTCTTCCCAAAAGAGAGTAAAAACGAGAGACAATGAAGGGGTTAATCCTCACGATTGTACTCTGTAAAGGCTTCAACCCAAGTAGTGAAACACTTTTAAGGCCCAGAGCCTCGTAGTTTTTCCTCCCCATTCAAGAGGAGGTTTTCTACGTAAAAAATCCGATCTCAATCTTCCTCTAACACCCAACACCTCACACACTCGTGTTGCCCGGAACCAACGCTTCCGACTGGACCTCGCGGTTCTAG
>JAODPA010001133.1:0-14219 GCA_025585075.1 Nepenthes mirabilis | reverse complement strand
TATTTAAAGTAATTTTTTGTATAAAATTATTTGTATAATTTAGACCTTAATTGCGAATTTCTTTATTATTTATCACCACTTTACTCGAAGAGAAGGAATGCCATGTGGTGTCACATTTCCCAAAGAGCAATTCATAAAGTTGAGAAAAGCTGAGAATTTTTGGTCGAGTTTACCGTTGCTGGAAATTGCCTAAAAACAAAATTATATATAAAAAAAAAGGGTACAGCTCATCCCTGTTCTCGAACCCTAGAACGCTCCATTTATGCATTTGGCGGAGAACAAACGCTGTTGGAATCTAAATGTGTTCGAATTCTTCATCTTGACCCTCAGATTTTAGGGTTTTGAATTACTTCCCTTCATCTTTGCTGCTGGCCCAACGACAATGAGATGATCTCCATCCCTGACAACCTCAATGCAATCAATTTCTGCTCCTCCTTCGGTCTGAATTTTATCCGGAGAGAACCCGAATGTCGTAGCAGCGATCTCAATTAGCTCTTCGAAGCTATCCGGAAGCGGCACCAGCTTCCCCGCTCCTCCGTTCTCGGGACAACACATGGTCACCCGAGCACGATAAACCCTATCGCAGCGAGAAAAACTCGCCCGATCAACATTGAAAACAGAGCCCTCTTGCCGCCTAGCATGGGCGGCGGACACCACTCCAAACAGCGAGTTCTGGAAATTGTTAGTCCGCCGCCGCCGCCTTAGCTGCGCCCGTCCCTCAGCTGGAAGAGGTGCCCGTTCTTGGGACATTGGAGGCAACGTCGGCTCGCCCCTGAATCTTCCCAGAGAGCTGATATTGTTATGTTCTTCCGGCATTGCCATGACGGATTGTGGATCGTCTGTGGCCTTCGATTGGAGGAGGCTCTTAATCTCTTCTTGCCATTGCTGTCCGGCGAGGGCTCTAGGAGTCCAGCCGTTGGCATCAGGGACGTCGACGTTGGCACCGTGGTGCAGCAGGAACTTAACTGTTTCGACGTTTCCCTCGCAGACGGCAACGTGGAGAGCCGTGGTGCCATTGAACTTGGGCAAGGTTACGTCGCCCCCGTAATGGACAATCCTCTTGAGCAAGTCTATATTGTTTAGCTCGGCAGCTGTGCATGCAAACTGACCCACGTCGCCAGCCCTTATGCTCGCACCGTACTCTATCAGGAGTTTTGCCACGGCTTCGTGGCTCCCCGCCATTGCCTCCCATAGTGGCACGCTCCCTTCTCGATCTGTAAACGACATCTGTGAGAAACTACGAAATACGTCTTGCTTCTGGGGGTTGCCTCTGTGCTGTCCTAATCAAGATTGCACTGATACAACTGGTTTAAAATTTTACAGAATTATATCAATAGATACGATTTTGATTAATCTTTTGGGCCTGTTTTCCATGGATTTGATTTTTTTTTTGTAAATATAAAATTGTATTTTAAATNCTAAATTTGACAAAAAATTCAATTTAAACAAAAAATTCATGCTTCCTCCCATTTGATGTGCATAGGATGGGCTAGGTCTAGAAACCTAATACGTGAGCACACACAATAGAAAAAATTTAAAAAAAAAAAATCATTCAACAGATACCATATAATAATTTTTTTATATATATAAAATTGTAGTAAACTTGCAGTAAAATTACGATATTTTCTTCTTGATTTTCTTAGTTCCATTAATGCCTACAAGACGGATGTGAAGAAGCGGAGGGATGTACCTCTACAATTAGGATCAGCACCATAATCAAGTAGCAGCAGCACGCATTTCTCACTCCCTTCAGACGCTGCAACATGCTGCCATGCATTTACAGAAGCAAAAAATAGAACCCAAAGGGGGAAAAAAGCAAAGAGAAGGGAGAGAAGCAAGCTTTAGTTTGCTACTATAGAAAATAATGCAACGGTCATATTCATAATTTGAAGCAAAGAGAGTAACATACGAGAGCTGTCCTCCCACTTTCCTCAGATTCGTTCGGATCAAGGCCTCTTTTCAACAACTGATGCATCAAAGAATCGTCGCCTCTCAGGGCCGCTAAACATAAACTAAGTAGGTCCAGCCTGCCGCAACATAGCATGTCCTCTATCTCCACCAAAATATTCTCAGTGATGGGGCTCTCCTCTTTCAAATGCTGCAAATTTTCAAATTTTTTCTTTATTTTTTCTCGAATCCAAATAAGATAGCAGAGAGTTTGATGGACCTGAATGAGGTTGTTCATAATAATGGTCCCATCTCCAACATTTGCCTGCACGATGCTTAGCAACGTCGTGCGGTTTAACCGCAGCAACTGACAGAGACGCTTGGTTCGTGCTGTGAAGAGCTGCGGCTTATAACAAAGAACGCCAATTTCACCGCAGACGTCGCCCTTTTTTGCCTCCCCAACAACCTGCAGCACATTTCTTTCACTTCCATAATAGACAATTTCTTTATTAGTGAGGTGGATATGTCTTTTACTACATAACCAAATGCAGATTTGAATGTATTTGGGGGATAAGGATTGGACTTGCCTGTTCAACTCCATTTTTTATTTGGAGAATATCCTGAATTTACCAGAAGAATGAAATTCAACATTAGTCCAATTGAACTGGTCAATGAATAGGAAAAACTTTCAACATAGATCAGAACCGTCATATGAGTTGAGTTGAACACCAAGCTAGTCAGAAAGACAAATGGCAATCCAGCCCATTTTATTAGCCTATGGCAATTTTACTCTTCCTTTGTGACAAAGTGATGGGGCCAAAACTATTATACAGCCGTATGTGATTGACCATTAGATTTATGTTCCTAGCTGTTGTATTTTTTTATCTTTCCTAATCTAATTTAGGTTCTTTAATATTCTAGATTGATTTTTTATTAGTCGCAGTTTGTCTTCTTTATATTTTCTCGTTACTCTACCATTGATATTTATTGTTCATTTAGAAATATCGCTCCCTTTATCTGTATATATTCTACTGTGCATATGAACTAGGATATCATTAACTTGTTCATAGTCGAGAAAACCGACTTTTAGAATCTAAATTCCCAAGAGTTTTATAGACATTAACTACAAATTATCTGATTATCAAATTATTTTGAGCCCTGAGACAATAACAATTTTGATTTAGTAGTTTTTTCCTTAACTTGTTTTTCACATAAAGAGTCACACAAACTTGGATGCACTCTTTTCTAAGATTTTCTGCCATCGAAAAGCACAGCCAGTCATGTGAATAAAAAAGTTTTGCTGTATACCATGGCACCTGAGACAACTATGTAGAGATCCGTTGGTGCTTCATTCTGCAAGATCACATCCTCGTTGGGAGAATAAAACTCAGCTTTCATCTCAGATACCTTCAATGAAAGATATTGAAGATAGATTAAGACACCATCCTCAAAAACTCACCCGCAAAACTCATAGTTTTTCGGCATGCTACCAGCTGAAAGAGTAGATCATTGGACACCCCATGGAAAAGGTACACCTTATCAACAAGGGAGTAGAAGAGATAGTGCAAAATACTGGACCGGATTGCCTTTGGAAGAGAATCAAGAATCTCTTGCTGCTGCAGCCCCTCAGAATCAGCCCTGTACTTTAGAAAAATATGCGCGAGCATTTGTTCTTGCAGTCGAAGAGGCAATTGGTGCCGCTGTGCAAAGCTAGATGCTGCCTGAATGCTATCTCTCTGTAATTGGGAAAAGAAAGAAGACGAAAATGAGCATATACACCAAAGTGAGGAAAATCTCAATATTTATTGTGTCAAATATGACTAACATATGTTCTAGTTCGACTGCTTGCATGTACCACCAAATTGGTCATGTTTCCAATTAAGTACGAAGTGAGGCCGAGGTTGAAGAGCATGTAGAAGATGTCAAAGAGCATCTCATATTCATTCACAGGATGCAAATCACCATAGCCTACTGTGGTAAGAGTAGTGATGGCCCAGTAAACTGACATCACATATCGGGTCCATATGCTGAACTGAAGGAAGTCTTCCATGGATGCCCCAATCCATGTAGCTTTCCGGTCATGATAATGTGCAGCTATATGATAGCAGAAGCATCCAGCACAGTGAACTGCAAAAAGGGTAACCTAGAAGGAACACACAAGCTAATCCAGTAAGATGCTTGATGTAAGAATAAAATGTTAGGGCACATTGGGGCTTTTTAGAATCATTTAATAAATTAAAGAACTACTGAAAGTAAAACTTCAAAACATATTATAACGTCACTTTTCTCAAGACATTATTAGCCCCTTACAAGTACAACCAGCTTCTTGCAAACCGTCTTAAGGACACAATAAATCCTTATTTAGCTATGTTTTACATTATGAAATCAAATCTGGAACCTCCAATGAAAACAACATTCTCTAGACTTTATTAATTATCTCCTACACTGAAATAATTAACAAGAATTATCTGGATATTAGTGAGTTTCTCTTTCTCGTAGTTTCTCGTGTTTTTAATTCTCTCTAAAAACCAACCATCAATATGGATTTTATAGAAAATAAGATAGAGCAAATTCACTTTTTCACATTACTGTTGAATAGTCATGTCAATTCCAATGCTTTTGAAAAGACACATCTTTTCAAGCAATTACACTTTTTTCAACAAGCATACCAGTTTAAATATTCATCCCTTTTATTGTAAAATATCCAATAAACTTATTTGTCCAGAAAATACGAGTACAATGAGGATCGGACACCCTGTTAGATGGCATATTTCAGGCAACATATGTTATCTCAATCATTGTGGCCTGTGAAGGGATGTATAGGTGCTAAGACATGACCAGGAGTTGCTTTTTATCTTTCAATCTTTACTTCTGCAATTGAAACTCAGAACTAACATTTGATTTGGGTGAATTACACTGATTATTACCAGTAGCAAGACAAACTTTACAGTATATTGCCAATCAAATATGGATTATCAATTCAATTTGGGTCCATTTTCAAATCACTTACACAAATAAGCTTTGCACATCGCACCCAAAAGTAGTTGAATTTCCTATCTTTCTCCATACTGTTCAGAACAGACAAAGAACATGAGCTTGATGAGCCAAAAATAGATGAAAGAGGATTTTTTTATATATTCAACATGCAGGATGAAAATGAGGTATACTTTCCAAAAAGGCGGCTAACTCTTCTCAGTCGCCAAAGACGAAGCATGTTGAACAAGCCATATGCCCGCCTTAACCCAGGGAAAATCTTTTGGGCTAGTTCAGAAGGGATTGTGGAGACAACATCAAATACCATCCTCAAGCTTAACACATATTTCTTTGCAATCTTCTTGGGCTCATCGACAAGTAGATAGGTGGTTTTGTCAAGGTAGGCCAGAAAGAATGTGAGAATGATGTCTACCCCGAAGAAGCTGTTGACAACATTGTCAATGATGGATAGTGGCTTTCTAGGTCTGTCAATAAATCCGAATTCGAATGGGGATACCCAAGCAGTGTAAAGGACTAGAATAACCAAAAAAGTCTCCCAAATCCTGCATAAGTCAGATTCAAATTTTAGCTAACCATTGTAACTATAATCCTCTTGGAATTAAAAGCATGATCAATTGCATTTGCGACAAATGAAATAAGATGCAATTGTTTCAGAAATGCTTGAATATTTTGAAGTGAGACATTTTGTAAGGAAATCATGGGACAAAACACAATGAAAAACAAAATTTTTATGATTTCCATGACAAGATCTTCCTTTATATTGGTAAAATAATATGAAAATATTTAAAGATTTAATTTTATANATCATCATCCTATATCTTAACAAACTAAAGATATGAAAAAATACCAACCCTTATAAAGATTGTTTTATATAATTTAAATAAATGATTCAATTAATAAAATTAGAAACTCCTTTCTAATTTATATTTTACCTTGGTCAAAAATTTATGAATTGTTAATTTAATTGATTACATGGGATATTTTCTCTTATATTAGGAGTGACGATTCCTTCATAAATCACTTATCTATTTCAATATACTTTTCACCGTATCCAATAATTACCTCCATATATCCAAATTTGAACAATGTTAGTAATCTCAAAATATAATAAATTGATTACAAAATACTAACGTAATATCAAGTTTAATGATCATATGCACAAATTTTACTTGAGGATTTTTGTTGACATCTAAGCAAATCTCGATCTAAAATATCCATCGAGTTAATTAAATGAACTTATTCTCAGATAAGCATCTTTACACTTGCCATAATGTCTCTACACAAGTAACATGAGCACGGTCACCCCTTTAATGGGTTAGCATAAAGTGTACATATTTAATTGAATCACTAATATACCATCTTAGTGATCCTATGACCAAGAATATTTTATACTAGTATTTTAAGCATTTATAGCTAAAAAACATAATATCATCACAATTATAAATTTATTGCTGTAGTGATGCATGTTCCACATCAGGAAGTTGGAGGTAAAACTTTCAATTTATAAGTTTGGAAGGCTCTCTCCCCATAAGACGTCCTTTTGGGGTGGGTTCTTCCCTTAGACTTGTGCACGCATCAATGGTGCTCGCATTAAGACCAACTCTTACTAGGAGATGGTTACCTGCGGAGGATTCTAACTGGAAAGGGTTACCTGTGGAGGGGTTAATCTGCTACCGGTGCGCCAGAGCGGAGTAAAGCGTTGCAGAGTAAAAGCCGCTGAGTGAAGTGTCGCAGAGTGTAGCCGCCGAGGTCTGCGGCTGTTGAAGGAGGAAGAAATGATGCGAGTCCCATATTGAAAAATTTGAGACAAAACCTCCAATTTATAAATTAAGGGGATCTCCCTTCTACTAGACCAATCTTTTGGGATGGGCTTTCCCCCTGGCTTATACTCATATCAAAATGATGCATGTCCCACATCAGAAAGTTGGAGGCAAAACTTTCAACTTATAAGGGCTCTCCTTTCTATAGGACGTCCTTTTGGGGTGGGTGCTCCCCCTGGATTTGTACAGGCATTAATGGTGCTCAGATTTAAGATCGGCCCCGACCCGGAGAGGGCTACCTGCGGAGGATTCCTACGAAAAAGGCTACCTGCGGAGGAGCTAACCTGCTGCCGGTGCGCCGAGGCGGAGTGAAGCGTCGTAGAGTGAAAGTCGCTAAGTGAAAGCTGTTGAGTAAAGTATCGTAGAGTGCAACCGTCGAGGTCTGCGGCTGTGAAAAGGGGGAGGAATGATGTGTTGGGTTATGGGTCACTCCCATGTGGGCCCATACCCACTTGCCGTGGCGGATGGAGGCAAATATTCTCACCGCTCAATTCTTGCCTGGATTGTGCTCGAGCGTAAATTCCAGTATTTGTGCACTCGATCGACGCCTGGATGGCGCTCGAGCGCAAATTCTAGAATCGGGCGCTCGAGCGCGCCCCAATTTTATAAAACGCGCACCTTGCGTTTTTTAGGGTTGGTTGATTAGTTTGAGCGTCGTTTCTAAGAGAGAAAAGAAGAGAAAGAGAGAGAGGAATGAGAACAGGAAAATTTGAGCCTCCGATTGGGTTTTGAATCAAGTTCCAATCTTCGCCAATCACATGTACAAAGTTCTTGCAGTTGAAAAGAACATCTATCGGGTTTTATCTCTACTCTTTCACTTTATATTTCTTGTATGGGTTGTGACCCTTGAGATTTATGGTTTGCGTAACTAATAAACTGTCACTAGTGAAAATTTCGGATTCTGTGTCCTGTGATTTTTCTCCCTCGTTTAATAGAGAGTTTTTCACTTAAAAATCGTGCCTTTATTACTTGTGATTGATTGTTGTGTGCTCGGTATTGTTTATTTCGTATTTCCTTGCGATTCAAATATGTAGCATACTTCTAATAAATGGTATTAGAGACAAGTTCATGTTGGATGTTGTGACTTGTTTGAATCGATGGAGGTCGAAAATAAGAAGATTTGTTTGAATAGCACGAATTATGATATTTGGCGCAGCAAGATGAAAGACTTATTATTTGTAAAATTGTTGCACCATCGAGTATTTGCTACAAAAAAATCGGAATTGAAGTCCGAGGAGGAATGGGCATTTGAGCATGAACAAGTCTGTGGTCACATTAGACAATTTGTGGATGATAATATATATAACCATATCCAGAATGTGACACACGCAAGAACCTTGTGAAAAAAACTGAAATACTTTATGCCTCGAAGACCAATAATAATAAATTGTTTCACTTGATGAAGTTAATACAAGTAAGGTACAAGGAGAGCTCGTCTGTTGCCGATCACTTAAACGAGTTTTAAGGATATGTTGATTAATTGAGTAGCATGGGCATAAAATTTGATGATGAACTACTAGGTTTGTGGCTTCTGACTACTTCACCGGACTCCTAGGAGGTGATAAGGATTACTATCGCCAATACAACTCCAAACGGCATGGTAACCCTTGAGATAGCAAAGGGTGCGGTATTGAATGAAGAGATAAGACGTTGATCACAGGGGTCTTCTTATTCTACGCACTCCGAAGTATTAGTTTCTGAGTCATGGGGGAAAAAATAAAGTGCGTGACCCTAAACCTGTAGAGAATGGCTGAAACAAATCTAGATTGAGATATCAGAACCTCGAGTGTCATCATTATGGAAAGAAGGGATACATCAAGAAGCATTGTTACAAATGAAAGTGAGAAAATACAGAAAGCAATGAAAAGAAGGCAGACAAGACTCGAGATGAAGAAAGAGCTACTGTTGTTACCGGGAGTGATCTTTGGCTAGTGTGTCAGGAGGATGAGGTGATCAATCTTACTGATTTTGAGACAAACTGGGTGGTGGATAGTGGTGTTTCACTTCACGTCACGTCACGTCACGGAGGGAGTTCTTCACATCATACACTCCCGGCGACTTTGGAATGTTGAAAATGGGCAATGAAGGTACATCCCAAATTACTGGCTGTAGTGATATGTGCCTCATCACTAATAATGGAACCAAGTTGTTGTTGAGGGATGTGAGACATGTCCCGGATATTCGGCTAAATCTAATCTCGGCAGGCAAGCTTGATGATGAGGGTTTTTGTAGCACATTCTGCGAATGAGTATGGAAGTTGACTAGAGGGTCTCTAATTGTAGCTCGGGGCAAAAAAGTTTCCAACTTGTATGTATTGCAAGCCTTGATTATAGCAGGAGATGTACATGTTGCTAGAGATAAGGGGTCTACATATTTGTGGCACTGACGGTTGAATCACATAGGTGTGAAGGGCTTGAATTGTTTAGCCAGGAAGAATTATCTTCAGGGTGTAAAAGTAGCTCAATTGAAGACTTGTTCTCATTGCATGGCAGGAAAGCAACGACGGGTTTCATTCAATGGTAATTCATCCACAAGGAAGATTGATCTCCTTGAATTGGTCCGTACTGACATATGTGGTCCTTTCAATGTGAAAACTCTTGGAGTAGTTCATTACTTTATCATATTCATTGATGACTGTTCTCGAAAACTGTGGGTATATTAGCTAAAATCGAAGGATCAAGCTCTTACATTCTTCAAATATTTTCATACCTTGGTTGAGAGACAAACGGAAAGAAACCGAAATGCATCCGAAGTGATAATAGTGGGGAGTACATCGGAGCATTTGATAAGTATTGCCGATCTCATAGAATTTGCCATTAGAAGACTCCACCGAAAACACTGTAACTAAATGGAGTGGCCGAACGGATGAATGAGACTTTGATGGAGAGGGTCCGATGTGTCTTTTCGGAGGCGAAACTCCTCGGTTCGTTTTGCGGGGAAACCTTGAGGGTCGTGGCTCATGTCGTCAATTTGTCACCACATGGTACCTTGAAATGAGAAGTACCTGAAAAGATATGGTCTGGAAAAGACGTATCCTACGATCACTTATGGGTGTTTGGATACAAGATCTTCGTTCACGTTCCCAAAGATGAAAGGACCAAACTGGAATCAAAGAACAGACAGTGCACATTTCTCTGCCTCCAAAAATGATGACAGTCGGGCATGTGATTCAAATCTCACACTGGCACCTGTCCGTCAACAGAGTGAAATCAAGGCAATGCCAAAGAGGAAGAAGACCATGAGATTCCAATGCTCGATAAAGATGAGGATGAGGTTGTTACTCATGATACTGCTGAGCCTATCGAGACCATTCCACTCCGACGATCCACGAGAGATCGAAGATCCTCTATTCGTCTTTCGGCCGAGGAGTATGTGTTACTTACCGACGGAGGGGAGCCCGAATGTTTTGAGGAAGCAATGGAGGACGAACACAAAAAGGAATGGATGAAAGCTATGCGAGATGAGATAGCGTAGTTTTATGAAAATCACACGTTTGAGTTGACAATGTTGCCAAAGGGAAAACAAGCATTGAAGAACAAGTAGGTTTTTAGATTAAAAACAGATGAAAACAGCTTACAACCAAGATACAAAGCGAGATTGGTTGTAAAAGGTTTCAATCAACGGAAGGATATTGATTTTGACGAGATCTTTGCTCCAGTGGTAAAGATGTCTTCTATTCGAGTGGTGCTCGGGTTGGCTGCTATTCTTGACCTGGAAGTGGAACAGATAGATGTGTGAATGGTATTTTTTTATGGTGATCTTGAGGAAAAGATCTACATGGAGCAGCCGGAGGGATTCCTGGTCAAGGGGAAGGAGCAATTAGTGTGTCATATCAAGAAAAGACTATATAGGTTGAAACAAGCACCAAGGCAATGGTATAAGAAGTTCGAGTCTGTCATGGTGGGTCAAGGCTACCAGAAGACAACCTCTGATCATTGTGTCTTTGTTCAGATATTTTCTGAAGATGATTTTGTTATTTTCTTACTCTATGTGGATGATATACTGATAGTTGAACGTAATGCCTCTCGGGTCATGGAGTTAAAGTGACAGCTTGGAAAGTCCTTTGCTATGAAAGATTTGGGGCTGGCGAAACAAATTTTAAAAATTAGAAATTTTCACGACCGCAAAGCGAGGAAGCTATGAATGTCACAAGAGAGCTATGTGGAAAAACTGCTTCAACGTTTCAACATGAAAAAGTCAAAATCGGTGAGCACCCCATTGGCTAATCAATTCAAGCTGAGTAATGGGCAATGTCCTTCTACAGAAGATGAAAAAGCATACATAAAAGGCATTCCCTATTCTTCAGCCATGGATAGCTTAATGTATGCTATGGTGTGTACGATGCCAGATATAGCTTATACTGTTGAAGCTGTTAGTTGATTCTTATTAAATCTCGATAAGGAGCATTGGTCCGAGGTGAAATAGATTCTAAAGTATCTCCGAAGAACTTCTAAATTGTGTTTGTGTTTTGGAAGCAACATACCACTGCTGGTTGGGTATACTGATGCAGATATGGCGGGCGATGTTGACTCACGGAAGTCTATTTCGGGATATTTAGTCATGTTCGTGGGAGGAGCCGTTTATTAGCAATGGAAATTGCAGAGGTGTGTTACTCTTTCCACTACTAAAGCGGAGTTTATTGCTATAACAGAGACAAACAAGGAGTTGTTATGGATTAAGAAATTCATTCTGGAACTTGGTCTCAAGCAGGAGCAATATGTGTTGCTTTGTGATAGTCAAAATGCGATTTACCTTTGTAAGAACTCGTCATTTCATTCCAAATCAAAGCATATCAATGTGAGGTATCATTAGGTGCGGAATGTCGTTGACACGAGGTTGTTGGTGCCGGAAAAGGTCGGGACTGAGGAGAATGGATTGGATATAATGACCAAAGCATTGCAAAAGGAGAAGCTTGAAACTTGCTGTTCTATTGTCGAGATGACGATGAATGGCCCCACACAGTCGTGAGGAAAAATTTGTTGAGTTATAAGTCACTCCCGTGTAGGCCCATACCCACTTGATGTGATGAATGGAGGCAAATATTCTCACCGCTCGATTCTCGCCTGGATTGCACTCAAGCGCAAATTCCAGTAGCCGTGCGCTCGATCGGCGCCCGGATGGCGCTCGAGCGCAAATTTCAGTAGTCGTGCGCTCAATCGACGTCCGGATGGCCCTCGAGCGCAAATTCTAGAACCGGGTGCTCGATCAGTGCCTGGATGGTGCTCGAGCGCGCCAGTTTTATAAAACGTGCACCTTGCTTTTTTTAGGGTTGGTTGATCAGTTTGAGCACCATTTCTGAGAGAGAAAAGAAGAGAAAGAGAGAGAGGAAGGAGAAGATGAAGATTTGAACCTACAGTTGGGTTTTGAATCAAGTTCCAGTTTCCGCCAATCACACGTATAAAGTTCTTGCTGCCGAGAAGAACATCTACCGGGTTTTATCTCTACTCTTTCACTTTATATTTCTTGAACGGGCTGTTTGAAGCAAGGGGTTATGACCCTTGAGATTTATAGTTTGTGTAACCAATAAACTGTCGCTAGTGAAAAATTTCGAACTCCGTGTCCCGTGGTTTTTCTCCCTCGTTTAATAGGGAGTTTTTCACAAAAAAATCGTACCTTTATTACTTGTGATTGATTGTTGTGTGCTTGGCGTCGTTTATTTCGTATTTCCTTGCGATTCAAATATGTAGTCTATTTCTAACATGATGCGTGCCATATCGAAAAATTGGAGACAAAACTTTTAACTTATAAATTTGGGAGGCTCCCCCCATTGGACTTCCTTTTGGTGTGGATTCTCCCCTGGTCTTGTGCACACATTATTTAGTCTTGGGGTTTTATCAAAGAAATTAAAATAATATAAAGCATAATAAAAATAAATGTATTTTGTAAATATGAATTTGAAAGTACATATATAGTAACCCACCAAATCAGGTACAATTGACTTGTAAGGCATACTACTACTAACACATTTTCCATGGTAAGGGCAGCTGCATGATATCAAATAGTTTTGTATCAGAGCAACACTACGGGTAAACTTCGGAGCAAATTGATTGATCAACTTAACATATAAGGTATTTACATAATGTGCTTGTCGTATAAAATCCATAAACTTCTAATAAATGACAAAAAAAAAAAAAAAAGGCAATTTGAGATAGTATGGTGCCATACATTGTGTAGATTGTTTAGTGCATTGTACATGGCGCTACTGCTATTTTGATCCCATTTTTAACAATGAATCTCTCAATTTAAAATTACAGAAATTAGTCTGTAAGGGTTAATGAGGCCTTTGTATCCAAAACAAAATTTCAGCATGCTAACAGCACAATAAAATGAACACGACGAAGGGTTCTTATAAAGGGAGGTTTTTCTCCGACTTCTCCGGGCTTTTCATGAAAGCGATGTTTTTCTTCTATTTAAGTAATAAAAACAACTCCAACAACAGCTTAGAAGATGTCGGATTTAATGGGGCACGAAGCCTTCAAGTAAGGTAAAAGCTCATAATACTCATTTACACCTTGGGAACGAGTAAAATTAGTTGTTTCTCATGCAAAATAGATCTTAGTTATGAACTTTATGTTGCCTGTAAACCTTGGAAGACCATCCTATATGCATAATTTTCATGTTTTCTTGAAATTGAATATTCAATCAAATCACTTATAAACGGAAGTTTAAAACGTTTGCTCGAAAACTTATCCTTAGCGTTGAAGGAGCCGATTTCAATCAAAAATAAACAAAATGACACAGATAGTAAGTCTCAAGAAAATTATAAAAGTAGCACAAGACAATCTTGGGTGCGGTTTTTCATACAGCTAAGAAACAGAGGAATTAAGCTCTAAGCAAAAGAAGAAAGAGAACTTGGATCATAAAGAGAAACGGAAAAAAAAATGGACTCGATTGTTGTAAACCGAAAGCTATACAGAGAGAGAGAGGAGAGAGAGAGAGTGAGAAAGAAAAGAGAGCACCAAACTGGAAAGGGACAATGAAGAAGGGAAAATGCTGGGAATTACCGGTAACGGCGGTCATAAGGGGAAATAACAAATCTGCGAAGCTTTACTCGTCGATGGCTTCTGGCACCAAAGGGAGGCAAAATCTCAGTAGTAAGGCTGTAATGGCTATGGCTTCCGTCTTCTTGCTCAATTCTGTCTCCACCGCCGTCAACACCGGTACACATTGAACCTCTAAACCATAAACCGCTACCAAAACCACCGCCAAACACCCCCTTCACCATTCTCCACTGCTGACAGTTAATTTTTCTCTCAATTTCTCGCCAAATGCTTTGATTCCAGTTGAAAATTCCGGTTATAGCTACTTGCAATATATAGTTGCAGCGCGCAAGGGCAGCCCATTAACTGAACAGGAGCCATCCCGCTTTAAGCATCTGGGGAGGCGCGTAGCGTACAAACACTGGCCTGAGATTTCTGGACCTACTAAGCTAGCGGACAAAATTCATTCCATAATGGCTTTGAATTCTTGTAAACTACTCCAGATATTTGTAATTAATTTTAATTGAATTTTTAAATA
>JAODPA010001122.1:0-14217 GCA_025585075.1 Nepenthes mirabilis | reverse complement strand
TATACTAAATTCAAAGTAATGGTTAATTATTAAAATTAACTAGATAATTTACTAAACAATTATTTAAGATATTACATGTAGAGTCAATTATCCAATATCTAATCTCATCCCTTGTAGAAGGAAAGGGATTTTATAGGCCCCCTGGTTGGGGGCTTTGGGCACAAGAATTCTCATTATAGGGATTCGTCGGCTGCCAATCGCTGATGGCAGTTGTCGATATTTCAGTTGTCACCTTGCGCTGGCAGGTAGACTGTCGGACGTTGCAGGTCACGCTTGGTTTACCTTTCGTGTTAGGATTGGCCGGAGAACTGTGAGCAGCGGCGTGACCCGCGGCTAGAAGCACTGAATCTTTCCCCATTGGCTTGTTTTCTCTATGCCACCACTGTCACCTGACAACCACATTAATGGGTTGTACGCGATGCTCATTGGCTACGAGTACGGGCTACCACGTAGGCTATTCTGGGACGCTAGGCTGGACCTGCCATTTGAGCTATTGCTTCACGGGTTGGGCTTCAAACTTTTTTGTGCCTTCTCACTGGACTCAACACTAGCCCCCTATGCCTGTGCCGATCTATGGTCATGGCCTAGCATGTCCTTCCCGGTCTAGTTTTCCGTCGCTCGGCTCCCCTCAAGATGCGCCAATGTTTGTTGTCTTCTAGTTTTGTGCCTTCTCTAGGCGGTTGCGCAGGCTTTTCTGGCACCACAGTGATTCGGTGCTTGAAATGGAAGGATTCGCACACTTGATGTTGCATCGGATTTGAGGGCTTTCCTATTTCATGAAAGACGTCCATGGGATAACGTGCCTCATTAGGTGCCGGAAGAGCGCAAACTTGCCCATAAATAGGAGGGCCCTTCGACTGGTATGGCTCATTCCTTGGCTAACTTTGGAGGAGCAATGTGAGCGTCTTCGCTCGCCCTGCCTCTGGTGGGAGTCCATGAAGGAATTGGATAGACTAGTTAGAGATCCATAACTTCTGATAAAGATTGTCCTCATGCCCACGCCATGGGCGGTTCCTCATGTTAATAAGGGTGGGTCGGCCACTTTACTGTTGTCGTGTGCCTCCCCTATGGAGCAACGTCCTCCAATGTGAAGTGGGATCGCAGCGGCGCTATCCCGGAGGTCTTCTCCTCATGTGTAGTGCATCGCTCACGACCTCCATTTCATTTGGACCACCGTTCACGTCTTCTGGAGGGGAGGCGAAGGGCAGAGTCTCCGTTAGGGGAGTGTAGGTCCTTAGAGTCCTTGCCGGATGCTCCTGCCATAGGTGTTGGTTCTGCCTCGACAGTTAACATTGGGCTCATCTCCCGCCAGAGGCTGACCAACACCCGGCTGCTCCTGGTGCTTACACTTGTTGGGTTATCAGCGGTGGGGTTGCGGTGATCTCATGTAGATCACGTTCCTCAGTGTGTTCTGAGAATTCGGGGTAGTTGCCTAGGGGCCTAAGCCCCGTGCCATATTTTCTTCCTCTTTCTTGCACTTTTGCTGTGGCAAACTTTATACTTTGTAAAGACAGCCTTGATTAATAAAAGAGGTAGACCTTTACTTTCATTCTTCTTGCTGTCATATTGATCTTCCTCCTTTTTTATAGTTTAGTTCATTCCTGGTTATCCCCAGTCTATTCTACCAGTGTCGCCCCTTGAGCCCTAAAGGAGGCTATCGATGGGGGGACATGGTGTGAAGAGACTGTGGACATGTGATGTCTCGGGAAGATGAATGCTGCTAGCATGCGTTGCGTCTGCTAGATGTCATGGTGCATTAATCACGAGGGAGATCGCAGGGCGGCGAGCCATAATGATGTGCTTTGGAAAGGTGTGCCGCCTCAGGGATATACCACGTGGAGGGCGTTTGTTGGCTTTCTACTAGCATGCTTTGTCTTTAGACTGCTACCGTTTCAATGGAAAACTCCTCTTATTTAAACGCACAAGTTTCCTCCAAGGTTGCGTGCTCTGTTTCCTTTTTGATGGCGCAAAGCTTCGGGTTGCCTTCGAGCCTTTTTCTCTTTGTCCTCTTGCGTTGTGGTTTTAATGGAAAGGTCGTCCTCATCATTTGGGCCAGAATCTTCTTCTGAAGAGCCTGAGATTGGGACCCATGCCTCTGGGATCCCTGGTGCGGTTGCGGCCGGCGTAGCGGCGGCGGAGGGATATTATTCAGAGGCCACCGTTGTGGACCCAATGCGACTTTTGAGACCCCCTCTAGGCTTTGAGAGGGAGGAAATGTCCACCTCCTTGAGAGATCGTACGTCCAGGAAGGCGGATCCTTTACTTCATCAAGTTGCCAAGGCTGTCAAAGGCGTTGAAGCCAGGGTGCAGGTTACAGTCAGAGAAATAGAGCAGTTAAGGGCTCGCGCCACACACTTTGATGAAGTGTGGGCTGAATCAGAAGCAATGACGTCCAGGCTTGCCGGTGCAAGCCCAGGCCTGCATGTTGGCTCTCCAAGAGGAGCTTGAGCGACTGCAGCTACAGTTCGAAGAGGAGCTCGCGCGGATGGGGACTGAGCTAAGGTTAAGGTTTCTGCCGGAGGAGGTCGGTCCTACACTGAAAAGGAACATCTAGGACAGCATCTGTCTTAACCGGAGACTAGTCTCACTAGAGGATCTGAACTTCCGCATCGGCAATCTGGACTCTTGAAACTCTAGTACCCTAACACGTGCAGACCTGTTAGAGTATCTGGCTCCACATCCTTCTGAGCTCAGAGGGGGCTATTAGTTGTACTTTGCGGCCGCAGGCTGCTGTAAAAAAGAGTTATTAATGATCATTATAATGCAACTTAATACTTAGCTACGTTGTTTATTTTTTGTCGCTTGTTCTATTCAAACGACCCGTCTTCTCTCTCGTGCGCCTGTCTTAGAAGTCCCACTGCCGCCGTCCCTGGCGGTCAGAATTCCCACATTAAATACAGGTGTGACAGCGGGGATTTCGGCAGGCGGTTGAGGCGATGTCGATCTGCAATCTGACAAGAGGTCATGATTGGCCATTGCTTGGGGCCCGTGACGCTCCTGCTGGGTCGACACGTGGCTGGGCCATTTAGCGAAGGTGTCGTTTGGGTTTTCCTATGCACTGGCACCCCATTGTCTATTTAAGTGGCGTCTCAGTGAAATCCCTTCTTCGACATTTCCTTGTGCTGAAAGTTTTTAACTTGTTCCACGAAGAGAGAGATGGAAAAGAAGAGAGGGTCTCCTTCCTCTTTGCGAGCTTCTTAGGTGGGTTGCCATAGGGTTGACAACAAAGGTTTCGCACTGATAATGAGTGCCATTGCCGGCTTGATGGTAGACTGTAGCATTCCTCAGGACATGTATCGCACTCCAGGCCTAGACGGTAGGGCCAACACCCCTCTAGAAGGCTTCGTCACCATATATGAGCTTCATCTGAAAGGGGGAGTCCGCTAACCCATGCCATGTGAGTTGAATGCCCATGTCGAGGCTTTGGGCATTCCGGTGACAAGACTTCACCCAAAGACTCTCCGCTACCTGGTTTCATTGTGTATCTTTGTCCGCCTACATTCTGGACCTTTTAATGCAACTGCGGCGAAGGTAATCTTTCGTTTCTTCGAGACAGATAGTTAGATTTCAATGTCTCCGTGAACTGATTTTTAGTTTCGAGGGACCAACCCCGACTCGGTGAAGAACTGGAAGAGCTACTTCTTCTTCCTGCTGGAGCCGTCCGACTCAAAGCTTTCTAGAGAGTGGGGCTCAATCCCTTCATTTTTTCGTAAGGACGTGACTGATGAGGAGATCAAAGAAATGACGAAATTGGTCGCTGCCATCGGCTCCTAGATGAAGACGTTCTCCACCCAGGGCTATTATCTGACATCCGTTGCCCTTACTCAAGCCAAGTGGGGCCCTGCATCTAGCTGGGCCGTGGCTGGTTCTCTGAAGAAGAAGCCTGAGGATGTCGTGATCCCTAAGACGCCAGGAGAGGACGCTGAGAAGAGTTACTCGCTGTTGGAGTTGTCTTTAAATGAGAAGGAGATCAAGGATCCACTGAAGAGGTTGAGGGAGGCTGGAGGTACCTCCACTCGGAGATCATAGAGGTTGGCCGCAGGGTCCAGCACACGAGCCTGGAGCCCAGCCCCAGAGTTGACGTCGAGTGTCGGACAATGGGAGGGAGCCACCGAACCCATACCAATTCCCGCTGTGACATTGGCTGAGTACGGCATTCCTGTGGTGGAGCTTCATTCTGGTGAAGGGTCTTCCACGGGTTCCTTTGTTGATCTGGAGGCGTCGGAGACGATCACTGAGGGTGCTCTGGCCGTGGAGGGCGGCGCGTTAGTTCCTAAGGAGCTGGAGGGAGCGCACTCGCTGAGGCCAGCACCAACTCTGGCAGGATCTTCAGAGCTTGCTGGACCTTCTGTTGGGCCGTTTCTAAAGGCGAGCATCCAGGAGTAGGCTCCCGTGGGGTTGGAGGTCGAAGCCTTGCAGGAGGCTAGCCCGCTAGGTGCTGAGTTGACCTTGGAGATTGTTACAGCAGGGATGGCTCAGGGGCCGGAGCCCCCAAGCGTTCCCTCGCCTCCCGCGGCTCTAGACCATCTAAGCTCCGCAGAGGTTGCGGCTGAACTTACGGAGCCCCCAGGCTTATCTGCGTCAGGAGACTTAGCCTGCCGTCTGGACGCAACTTCCGCTCAGGTATAATCATCTTAAGTTGAACACTCATTTGCAGTTTGGAATTCTGAGAATTTCTGACCTTCTCCCTTCCCATGTAGGTTCCTAGGGAGGTTGACTCTTTCGACAAGCTGGCTGCTCAACTGCATGGAAACTTTCACCGAGGGTAGGAGATTGTCCAGCGTATGAGATTCAAGATCTCTTTCCTCCGAGAAGAGAGCGAACGACTACAAGGAGAAAACGGGCAGATGCGGGAGAAAATCAGGCGCTTGAAGGTGGACAACAGCCTTCAGACGCAGGAGGCTGCACTCCTAAGGCAAGAGGTTGAGCAACTGAAGAAGATCACTACTCTTGAAGATGATAACTCCCGCCTATCCAAGGATCTGAGGGCACGGCTCACTCCGTTGGAGGCGAACCTTGTCCTGGAGACTAGGTTTTGGGATGGCATCCACCTGTGCCGCAAGATTGCCTAACTCGTGCTTCCCAACGTTCTAGAAGGCGTCTTTCATTCTGGCAACATTGGGGTCTGTGATAGGTCTTGCTTGAGGAATTTCCTTGAGGAGGTTGGTCCATCAGATTCTCGGGAGTAGCTTTACTTGTATATATTGCTTCCTTCTTTTTTAGCCACTTGTTAGTGTTTTGTACAGATGAAAGAGAAGTAGCACCTTTTTACATTCAATGCCTTCAAGTGTGACCTTAGAGATAGTATCTCGTGTTTAACAGCTAAGCTTGTAAAGCTATTATCGTCAAGGGTCCAATTCAGCGCATTCTTGTGCTGTACTTGTCCTTTTTCAGAGAATGTCGTTGCATCTTGCGTGTTTAATGGGAAGCTCGATCTAGTAAAGTAGATATCGTCGCAAGTCCCGTGGAGCTATGCTAAGGGCCAGCTGGGTTTTCAGGCCACAGCAGCTGAACTCCGGGTCTAGGTCTTTTCGCACACGGTACCTACATTAGGTGCTCGGCCTCCGCTCATGGCGTCGTCGCTATCATGTGCATAGTCCTAACCCACGACAATTCTAGATTGAGGGTGCTCTCTTCTTCGGGAGAAGGTCGCCGTACGCCTGTGATTTTTACCCCATAAGGTTTTGGTAGCCGTAAGTTGGGGACTTTAACAGCCCCAAGCCTAGTGTTTTGACCACCTGGGTCATTTGGTTCGGGACCATAGTTCTCTGGGCCGCATGGGCCCTACAGCATGGAGCTGTGGTTTGGTGGTGACCGCTTTCCGGCCGTTCGGGGCAAAGCCAAGTTAGCGGGCAGCTTAGGGCCCTTTTAACGTGGAGTTGAAGTCCGGATGTGGCCACTTTTAAGCCGCTCGATGCATGGTCGAGGCTCCGACAAGGCCACTAGTGGGCCACTTGGCGTGAGGCCAAGGTTTTGGGGCCACTCCGGGCCACTCGACACGGGGTCGAGGTTTTGAGGTGGCTACTTTCGGGCCACTTGACATGGAGCAAAGGCGTAAAGGGCCATTCGACGCGGAGTTGAGATTTTGAGGTAGCTACTTGTGAGCCGCTTGGCACAGTGCCAAGGTCTTGTTTTACGGATGGACGATAGTCCTCCCAACTTAGGAGCAGTTTAGGTCTTTTTTTTTTGGAATGTCATGCATGCAAACACTCACATGAATAAAAATACAAGCTATCAGAAATGAGTAATTTTATTAAATGAAAACACAATGCATGTACAAGCATTCCCCATGATGTGCATGTATGTCTTACCTGGGACAACACTGCGTTATTGGTAGTATTTTCTTAGATCGGCGGCGTTCCAGGTTCGAGGGACCAGTTTACCATTATTGGCATGCTTTGCTCCAGAGGATTGCGGAGATGAGAAATAGGCCTCTCCAGCCAGGGAAAAGTTTGTTCCTGCTTACGGCTTTTTCTGCGATCTCTACACTCCGGAGGACTAGGTCATTAACCTCAACCGCCTTCACCCGCTTGTTGTAGTATCGTGGGATACACTGCTGGTAGGATGCGGTCCTCAAGCAGGCTGCGTCTCAAACTTCTAGGAGCAGATCAAGGCATTCTTTGTGTCACTAGAAGTTTGTAGCCGGATTGAAGCATTCGACCTGTAGGCAGGATAGCCCTACTTCTACGAGGACCACGGCTTCAGCCCCGTAGTAGAAACTGAAGGGTGTCTTTCTCATTGATACTCGTGGGGTTGTTCGATACGATCAGAGCACGGAAGGTAACTCATCAATCCACGAGCTCCTTGCGTCTTCTAGCTTGGTCTTCAATCCATGCAGTAACGTACGGTTGGTGACTTTGTCCCACCCGTTTGCCTAAAGATACGCCACAAACATATGGACTAGCCTGATACGTAGACTTGTACAGTATTTGGTGAATTATTTTTCGGTGAATTATTTTTCGGTGAATTAGATTCCGTTGTTGGTTATTATGACCTTGGGAATCCCAAAGCGGCAGATGATATTTTGATGGAGGAACTCTATTGCATTTTATTCAGTGATTTAAGCCAGAGAGACTGCTTCTACCCACTTGGTAAAGTAATCAATGCCAACGATGATGAATTTTTTTTGTCCGAAAATCAAAGGTAATGGTCCGAGGATGTCAAGTCCCCACTGTGCAAACGGCCATGGGGACTGAAGGCTGCGCAGCTCCGTATGAGGAAGGTGCATTATGAATCCGTGGACCTAATAGCTTTCACATTTCTTCATGAATTCCAAGGCATCTCGCTTCATCGTAGGCCAAAAGAGACCCTACCGCATGATCTTGAATGCGAAGTTTTTTTCTCCAACGTGCAAGCCGTATATGCCGAGGTGGACTTTGCTTATGGCGTACTCGGCCTCCTCAGGGTCAAGCATTTTAGATAATGAGTGGAATACCCTCGCCTATATAGCCTCCCATCGAGGATCGTGTACCAGCCTGCCATCTTTTTGATCTGTTTGGCCTCATCGGTGTTTTTGGACAATATTCCGTTTTTCAGATACTTTTGGTACGAGATCATCCAATTATCGTCCTTGTTAATCTGCAGCACTTCCTGGTCTGAGACGTCAACACAGGGTACGACCAGAGTTTTCCACAGATCCCTAGCGTACTACTTCAGAGATCCTACTGCTGTGTCTCTATCCAACTGGTCAGCTTTTCAGTTTTCAGTTCTAGGCACGTGTTCAATTTTGAAGTGCTCGAAGTCTTGGATCTGGGCCTTTACTTTTGTCAAATGCTTCGCAAGCTAAGGGTTCGATACCTCGAAGGTTCTTTAGATTGGGTTTACCACGAGCTCTGAGTCACTGTACATGACCAGCGACTTGGCGAAGTACTCCTTTGCTAGACGAAGTCCTGCAAGAAGGGCTTCATATTCCACCACGTTATTAGTAGTGGGAAAGTTCAGTATAACAGAGTACTTAATCTCTGTGTTGTCTGGAGTCCTGAGCACGACTGGGGCTCCGCTGCCTGTCTGGGTGGATGACCCATCCACATTCAGGGTCCATGTTGGAATGTCAGGATCATCCACACTCCCCGGGCCGTGAGGATCGTATAGAGTTAGGGTCACCGCCTTGACGATGAAATCTGTTAGGGATTGACCCTTGAGGGCCGGTCACAGTCAGAACTCCACGTCAAACTCTCCAAATTCTATAGCCCATTTGACTAGTCGCCCGGAGATTTCAAACTTCTGTAGGATCGACTTCAGGGATTAGTCCATTAGAACGATGATCCAGTGAGCTTGGAAGTAGGATCGTAGTCTCCGTGCCGAGTAGATGAGTGTCAACGCGATCCTTTCGGTGTACGAGTAGTGGGTTTTCACGTCTGTCAGTACCCTACTTACGTAGTACACCGGTTGTTGCACGCCCTCATGCTCTCTGACTAGCACAGAGTTGAGTGCCGTGTCTGACATAGCCAAGTAGAGGTATAGGTCCTCACCCGCGCACGGTGAGCTCAGGAGAGGTGAGTTGACGAGGTATGCCTTTAGCTCTTTGAAAGCTTCCTCACACTCCTCGGTCCACTAAAATTTGAAAGATTTCGTCCCTCTAAGTACCTTGAAGAAGAGCAAGTATTTCTCTGCGGACTTGGCTAGGAATCGCGAGAGAGCTACCAGTCGTCCTGTGAGTTTCTGTACTTCCTTCACCGGTCGTGAATGGTTCATGTAGAGGATGGCCCTGATCTTTTTCGAGTACGCTTCTATGCCACGTTGTGACAAGATAAAGCCTAAGAACTTCCCAGAGGTCACCCCAAATGCGCATTTAGCCAAGTTGAGCTTCATTCTGTGTGCCCAGAGGACCTAAAAGGTCACCTCTAGGTCACAGATATGGTCGTTGACTATCCTGCTATTTACGAGCATGTCATCAACGTACACTTCTACGTTTTTCCCAATCTGAGTTTCGAACATCTTGTTCACGAAACGTTGATAGGTTGTCCCAACATTCTTGAGACCAAAGGGTATCATCTTATAGCAGTACGTCCCCTGGTCGATCATGAAGGAGGTGTGCTCCTCATCATCCGACTGCATCCTGATCTGGTTGTAACCTGAGCAGGCGTCCATGAAGCTCAAGAGCTCATATCCAGATGTGAAGTCCACCAACTGATCGATCTGAGAGAGAAAGAAGCTATCCTTTGGGCATGCTTGGTTTACGTCGGTGAAGTTCACGCACAACCACAACTTGCCGTTACTCTTCTTTACGAGCACGACGTTGGATAGTCAGTCTGGATATTGGACCTCTTTAATGAATCTAATTTCTCGACAAAGTGGTTCCTACGCTTCTACCGCATAGGCTTGTAGTCGGGATAGAGGCCTAACTTGTGAACCATTACTTCGACCGGTATCTCGAACATATCGACAGGAATCCATGCGAACACGTTAGAGTTTTTCTACAGGAAGGTGATTAATCGATCACAGTAGGCAAGAGGGAGAGAGTTGCCCACATGTACACACTTTTCTTGCTCAACAGGATCTAGAGGAATTACTTCAATTGCTTCTTCTAACTGGGCTTGTTGCAGCGTGGCTTCATCACGGAGATCTAAGTCTCCGTCGAGGCGGTCTGGCACTGCTGGAGTGACTTAGGATAAGTAACATGTCCGTCCCATCACCTGGTCCCCGAGCAGCTCCCCCACGCCACGTGGAGTTGGAAACTTCATCTTTAGATGAGGAATCGAAATAATGGCCCGAAAGGCTATGCAAAAAGGTCTGCCCATGATGGTGTTGTAAACTGACAAAAGATCAACGACGAGGAGCGTTAGCACTCGCGTTGCAATGCGCGGGTAAGTTTCCATCGTGATCTCCAGCTAGACTATCCCCTGTACAAGTACAGATTCGTTGTCCAGGCCGTATAGAGGGCCATCGGCCTCTTTTATTTAGCTTCGCTTCAATCCAAGTTTGAAAAAGGTTGCAAAATACAGTAAATTCTGAGTGCTTCCATTATCGACGAAGATCCATTTCAGTTGGTAGTCAACCGTACCATTTGAAATGAGGGTGGATACAACAAAGGGATCAGAATGAGGGAAAGTTACGTGAGCCATATTGTCGCAACTAATACTAATGATATCACTTCTATCCCCTATCTTCACTCTCTTACTGCTGGAAGTCTGCTCAGACTGTGTCTGTCTGCTGCTCTTGGCCGGTGCGATTGAGATTATACCAATCACACTGGTGGCCATACGGTTCCTGGAAGGATTGCTTGCCTCACCTTCTGAGGCTGCAGGGGCATGCCCCGAGCCTTTTACGAACCGTTTAAGGTGTCCGCGGTGGATCAGGTTTTTTATTTCCTGTTATAGGGTCCGGCAGTTCTCTGTGAAATGTCCAAGGCAGCGGTGGTACTGGTAGTACTTTGTCTGGTCACTGCCGCTCGGGCCCTTCGGTGCCTTCGGCCACTTGAAAAACTTTTCATCCTGAATCTGCATCAGGATGTTCGTACAGGTATCGTTTAGAGGAGTCAATGGCGTCAGCCCGTGCTCCTTCCTTGATCCCAACGAAGGACGTGGCTGCTTGCAGCACTCCTGGAAGCGGCTACTGTCGCCATTCATCTTCTTGCCGGCGGTAGGTCTAGGAACCTCCGGAGGGTAGTCCACACGCTTGGGACACTTTGCCTTGTTGGCTTTCTCTACAGAAATATAGGCTCGAGTTATGGCTTCTGCTTTTCGGAAGGATTGAGGGGGCTGATGCGACATGTGCTTGAAGAAGTCCCCTGCTGCCAACGTAGTAATGAAGGCATTGAGCTTCAACTCGTCAAAGAGCTGGAGGATTCGGCATGCCTCAACAATGAAGCGGTTGAAAAATTGTTTCAGGCTTTCATCCGACCTCTAGCGAGGGCAGGCCAGGTGCCATGAATTTTCTCCTCTTTCCGGCTGGTGGCGAACTGGCTCAAGAAGCTAACCGCAAGCTCGTCGAAGGAGCAGATAGAATTTGGCCGGAGGCCATGGAAACAAAGAAGCGCATCCCCCCTGAGGGTGACGCGAAAGTACTGGCACATCATGGCCTCGCTTGCTCCCTAAAGGGACAGGTGAGTACAGAAACAGTTGAAATGATCCATCAGATCCTTACTCTCATCATACCTTTCCAATACGGGCATCTTGAACTTGCGAGGGAGCGGTTGGGTCCAGAGATCTATGGTGAAGGGAAACCTTCCTAGGTCGGCAGAGGATCGTGCGAGTCTCTCCTTATGCAAGAGATCCCAGAGTACTTTCACCTTCTCCTCCATTAGTGGGTCGGACTCACTTCTCCGCGCGTTGATGATGTCACGGAGCTCCATATGACCCTACTGGAGTTGCTGAGCTTGTCGGTTGTGACGACTTCCCGCACGGGGCGACCGTGCACTATGGGAGTCTGCGGCTATTGGCCTCATTTCGTCATAGGAGTTACGGGGGTTATGCCGCCCTAGGCTCTCCTCTCGCTCGTCCCGGCTAGGGTGGCTTTCAGCCACCGACTGGGTCCTGTTGTTGGAAGCTGCCTAGGCCACGATGTCGTCAAGCCAATCTGATCTTCTCCTGTGAGCTCCCATGCGACGTCTTCCCTCCGTGGAGGAGGACGCCCGGGATGCCGGAAGAGTTGCCGCCATCCATGGTGTGCCCATCCGGTTGCAGAGGGCCTGAATCGCCAGCCTCATATCGCCCATGTCCACTGCTTGGCAGTGAATGTCGAATTCTGGACGGACATCTGTGTGGCTACCCACTAAGGGGTCGTCGCCGTTGGCAACGACATCTCTTGCTGGGGTACTGGCTTGTATTCTGGTGTTTACCATCTTGTTATGAAGGAATTAGTATGAGAAGGAGACGCTAGGCTTCTTGTCTTATTCCCACAAACGGTACCAATGTTACGTCCCGAGTCCCCGATTGTCGTATGGATTAGGGAGCTTTCGGATTTCTCGTCGTCTAGAGGTAGTCGCGAGCAGGTCCGGTCTCCATCCTTATTAACCTGAGACTTGCACAATATAACTAACAAATAGGAGATCAGAGGTTCGGTGAAATTTCTCCCATCAAAAACACTCTGACGCTTAAGTCAGTAACTTTTCACAATAAACAAAAATGGGCGCACGCTTAGGGGTTCATGAAAATATGCTACAAATGCATTGGGAGTGCGTGGATGCAAGAATTGAAGATTTGTGAGCGGGTATTGAGAGGCTTGGCTCTCGAAATGCACCGCAGCGGGTGGCTAACTCTCATTGCCTAAGAAGGCTGAGAAGGTCGAATCTGGAAGATGGTTTTTGAGTTTAACTTGCATAACGTAGAGTCGATTATCCAAAATCTAATCCCATCCCCTGTGAAAGGAGAGGGATTTATAGGCCCCCTGGTTGGAGGCTTTGGATGCAAGAATCCTTGTCACAGGGATTCATCGGCCGCTGATTGCTGACGACTGCTGCCGGTGTTTCAGTTGTCACCTTGCGTGGCAGGTAGACCACCGGACATTACAGGTTACGCTTGGTCTACTTTTCGTGCTGAAATTGGCAGGAGAATTATGGGTAGCGACGTAAGCCGCAGTTGGCGGCGCTGACTCTCTCCCCATTGGCTTGTTTCTTCTGCGCCACCACTGTCGCCTGACAGCTACATTAATGAGTTGCAGGCAACGCCCATTGGCTGCGAGTATGGTCCGCTACGTAGGCCGTTCTGGGACTCTGGGTTGGATTAACCGTTTGAGTTGCTCTACGGGTTGGGTTTCAAACTTCTTTAGGCCTTCGGATTGGACCCAACAACAAGTTGTATAGGTTTTGATGTTTCCCATATTTTTATTTTCGTTTTTATTTTTTATTTTTAAAAATAATGACTCCTAGTTATTAGTTTCTAAGGAGGTACCATAAATTTGGTGCCCCTTTTTTGATAGTGTAGGAAACTCCTTTATCATTATATCAAACTATTTATTGCTATGGTATAGCTCTTATGTGAATATGAAGTTATTTATTTTTTTGTTTTTGTGCACCCCCTAAAAAGGGTGTGTTCATGTTTAAACCTGAAATTTAATCAGATCTAATAACTCGACAGAAAAATAATTTGGTGCAGAAAATTACTGATATGTGTAGGAATTTGTGAAGGGTTAGACCTCATTTGATCTATTGCATGGGCTTTCCTATTGCATCATCTAAGAGGTTGTTTTTGCTCATCAAACTTGTAATTACGGTATCTGATTTTGTGCGCAGAAGAAAGTAAAACAAAATAGTATACATTTATCCTATTTGGAATGTCGGGAGTGATATCATTCATAAAAATGATAATATATCGGGATTATGGTTTTTAATTGATTTAGAGTTGGCCCTCCATCAACTTTTTCATTTCGGGTTTAATCTTATCGCAAATTCCTGAATAAGCCTTTTGGGTTTTGTAAAGCAATAAAATGTGTCTTCCAATCCTTATATACTTAACCCTGTTTGATAGAAGGCAGGTACTCGTATATCCGCTCACTCGTACAAAAACTCCATTTAGTATACCCTTTTTAAAATTATTCAGTCATACAATACTTATATACAGTGCAAGTTGATCGATAATAGAAAAAGAAAAAAGATTAAAAAAATGATTATTCTATCGTTATGTTAAATTTTATTTTTTGAATAAACTATTTATAGCTTTTTAATATTTTTATTATGAACGATAAAATTATTATTAATATCAGAAGTTAAAACATCAAACCATAGAATGACCATACTAAATAAACACTTGAAATCCCAAGTTTACATACGTGAGATATAAAACCATATAGCTTTATACTTCAATATTTTCTCTCGTAGATTTTGCCCATAGCCACAAACAAAGAAGAACCATATTTCTCAGTACTCTCATTTCATGAATCTATTCCTCACTTGGAACTGACCTCCTCCGGTGAAACTTCAGTGGGCTTCTCCTCCTCAACATCGGTGGCACCCTCGGCTGCCGGAGCATCCACTTCCTCCGCCGTCAAACCCTCTTCCACAGCCTCCTCAGTCACCACTGCCACAGCAGAATCCTCTTCTTTTTCCTCAACTACTTTCAACTCCGCCGCCTTAGCTTCGGCAGACACCTCGCCGCCTTCCTTGGCATCCAACTCTGCAGGTTCTTTCACTGCCGGAGCATCAGCCGTTGCCTCTTTTAAGTCTTCTTTGGCCGCCGGTGTCTCCACCTCTACTTGTTCTATTGCCACAGTCTCTGGGGTCTCCTTCTCTTGAAATGCTGTGGCAGTTGGTGCAAGCTAAAAATAAAAACAAATATTATA
>JAODPA010001111.1:59119-81444 GCA_025585075.1 Nepenthes mirabilis | reverse complement strand
TTAAAATAAATATGTGTGGTCATCTTTCGTATTGATATATTTTATGATAATTTGTTACGCATTGAACATTATATTTTTACGTTACACATGTCATTATCTGACGTGTTTGGGTTGAATTTTTTCTAAATAAGGAGTGAGATTTCATTTGTTTTTCGAACAAGTTTCGGACGATAATTAGCTTGTGCGAAGAGGCTTTAGTGTTTAGAGAAATTTTTTTTACAGAATTCTTTATGATTGTCGCCCGAATAGTGTCGTGCTCGAGAGGACACTAGTCTCGATGGCGATGCGTTCGTGTTCTCAAGCGGAAGACCACCCACCCAAGAAGATATGCTCAACTACATTGTGTGATGTGCACTTCTATCGAGCAGGGCTCACACTTGTTCACAACATGTCCTACCCCTACTGATTTTATGTGTAAGAATATTCCTCTTCCCTCTTCTTCTGCAGCCGTAAGTCCTCCATATCTTCCTTTAGTCCATTCTTTTGCTGCCCAACTCTCAACCATCTTCCTCACTTCATGCTCTACTTGCAACTCTTGTGAGCCAAATAACGCTGAGATAATAATTAATTTACACAATAAAGAGTGACAAATGACTAAATTTTAGCTTTACAAGCTCTGCATCAGGCTGAGTTGAACCACACAAGCTTAGATGGGTTCCAGCAATGATGCAAATGATGCCTTGGACAATTTTAATAAGTGGCATTTTTTTTATTTTGTGACGGACGAGAGAGATATGTACGAAGAGAAAAACACCTTGGCATGAGGGAGAATGCATTGGGGTGTTTATGTATATATTTTGTAGGTGGGGAGATGACACTTTGGTTTTGTGGGGGTCGATTAAATGTTATGTGAATAGAAGATGACTTTGTGTTACATTAAACTATCCCTTTTATGGTGTATGCACATGATTTGAACTTTTTGTTAAAAGATTTATTTCTTTGTCGTGTTTATTGCACAATTTTATTAAAAAAATTGTCAAAGAAAGAGATTATTAAACCTATCTTTAATATTAATAAATTTTATAGTAATGTATTGTACATTTAACTTTGCCTACAACAACTCTCACCACCATAATTGTCCAAGGCTCAGCTTGGAGATCACTAGCTGCGTTTTCAACATTACTTCATCATGAATTCCTTTGGATTCAGTCATTTACCACAGAGACAAAGGATAAGCCTTAAAGTGAACCACTTGGTCCTCCCTACAAATCATGTAACAATCAAAAAAATTGGAAAATGCGGAGTCCTTCTGGCCGAAGTAAGGAAAAATGAAATCTGAACAATTTTCTTGATTTATTCCTTCAAATTGTTGGCATTTAGTTCGATTCGGCGGTGACAAAAGACAATGCGAAACCTCACAATAGAAGGTTGAAGTATGAGCTATAGAACATCAATACACAACATATGACAAGCTTGCACGCGACAGAGATAAAATCTGCATAAGAAAGCAACAATTTATGCAACGAAACCTCTCTTCACGTACGCATCCGGCTGCACCGGAGTGCATTTAAGTTAAGCAGCCGACTTTGGTATCTTGAACTGTTTCTTGAGAAACTGTGAGGCCTCGGAATCGTTCCTGTGGCACAATATTCTCAATAATGTATTGGCATCAACACCAAATTTGCTTTTTCCACCAGGTAGTTCTAATCCACTCGCAGATCTCAAGTCATCAATCAGCTCCCGGGTCTGCAGTGAATGATGAACAACGCAAATCACCACATATTACCAAAACATATGGAAGAGGTATCACAATTATTCTCAACTTCTTTTTTTCTTAATTTATTTATGAGAATAAATTCTAATCAAGGTAAAATATCAAGCCAAATTGACTACGTTTTGAGTCATATGACAGTAAACCTATGATGCTGAAATAGTTTTGGGTAAAAAATAAAGTAAAAGTTTATTCCGCAGTTTTTTCATTATATGAAAATCACATGGCACTGAAACATGATGAATTGACAATTTTTGCCGTACTCAAACATTGGCACTAAAAGATGAGAAGAAAATACTGAGAATTAAAAATAATAATGATATCTTTTTATCCTTCCCTACAAAACCATATAAACACTTCAGCCATCTAATGCTTGCCAAATCTGCTTTGCTGATACTTTTGCTTCTTCCTATATTGTTTTCCTTTAGATTTTCCCTATTTTACTGAGCCAAGTAGTGGTTAGTTCTCCTTTCCTCTCCATCTGAGACTCAGCAACCAGTTTCAAAATTGATTAATGAGAAACCCATTAAATCACTTACAAATAAAAAGCCAAGAAACACATTAGCCATATTGCTAAACATTATTCCCTGGCTCGACTTCCCGACTTGCAGGCGGACTCACATGTACTACAATAAGCCAGTCAAGATGATTTGAGCGCATCTGACTTGGTGCAAACACCATAACTATCTAACACAAAGCAATTCAGCAGTATAAATAGTTTGCAGAGACAGAATAGATTTAAGGACCTGTTAATTGCGCAAAAATGAGGTTGCTTTTTGGGGAATAAATCAGGAAAGAAAATACCAAAAATGTTATCAAATAACACTTGCTTTCCATTTGAAAAAGCAACCTGACTGTTAATTGCGTTTATCAATGTGCCAAGTCCAAAAGGACCATAGAGGCAACAATGAGGAAGAATGAGCTAGGCTTGGACACAAATGAGACCTTTTCATCAATAAGTAGACACATGCGCTTGTGCATCAAAAGACAACATAAAAGCCAATCCACGAACAAGAACTGGCCACAAAACAACCAAAAGGAAAAAAATGGAAACCAATGCATGTGAAGAAGAAATGGAAAGGAAGACAAATTCACTATCCAAATTGGGATTGCATTTGCAGCCATTTTTATGTTCGATGCACACTATAATGAGTAGGATTTAGTATTAGACTAGGATCACGTTGGCTCTATTTCATGACTGCAGATGATGGAAGGGAGTAGGCCAGGTGATACCTCTTTTAACAGCTAGATAAATGCTAGAAAGATGCAATTAAGGTTGATGCATCTAGACTCTGGAGCATTGTATTGTGTGCACGGTGTTGAAATTTTGTAAGTTCTTTTATCAATAACATATCTGTCTAAATAAGAAAAGGAAAAAGAAAAAAAACAAATAGAGGTGCTTCTCATGGCTATGCGCACCATCATGTATGGCAAAACAAGCATCTCATCTAATCCTCCTCAGACCATGCATTACATAAAACTTCGTGCATTAACCGCCCTTTTTTGTCATATCAACCATGACGTCTATCTAAGATAATGCAATTCCAGAATTTTACATCATTAGCAGAAACTAACCTCGTAGCCTTGCAGCTTTATAATAAGTCGAACCCGTGCAACTAGATTTTCCACCACTCCCCGAGGAAGGCCATCTCCTCCAGAAATGAAGAATTCCTAAAAAAGGATGTATAACATGTTAATGTGCCTGAAAAAATTGACTTTTAACTCCAAGTGGCATGACCTGCAAAGAACATTGTTGTTGGTTGAGCAATTATTTTTGTAATCTCTTTACAAATCCCAAATTCACAGAAGTTACTTTTATCTGTTCACTGAAAATTATCAGTAGGTTATCAATGCAGAGAAGGTAATCTCGTTCTTTGCGTTAAACAAACTTCACAGTTCATTTTGAATATCTCAAGTTTTTGAAGACATCCGTTGTGATTAGTTATAGAAATGTACCTTTAGGACATCTAAATCTTCTTCTAGAAATTTAGCATCACTAGTGGAGAAGATGCGAGATGGACCTCCATCCAACAAGACACGGAGTAGGCCATCCTGGAAGGACAAACTACTTCAGTAAACAAAAGGAATAGTACAGAACAGGACAGCTTTCCGGGAACCAGCAAAGCACATACCAGTGACGCTTGAAGAAGACTTGTTACAATGTGATCCCGGAGTGGCTCTACAACAATGCCACAAAGTTCATTGAGTGCCTGCAGCAATAGACAATGACAGCCACTACTGATCTCAGCTTAAAACACTATTTACACATCCAGAAGGAACAACACTATTTACACATCCAAAAGGAACACATTGAGCAAGAATATATGGCATTATAATTAAAACTTGTTAAAAAAAAGACAAAAGAAGGAGCACACACAAAGGAAACACTTTTGCATGCCAGTAGGGGCAGCCAAGTGAATGAAATCAATGTGGTGCAATCTTTTGTTCAAGCCATGACATGGCCAAGCCATAGGTGCCTAGTTCTCAAAAACATCCGCCGCAGTGCATTCGCTGTATATTTTCTCGATTATTATTATTTATGAAAAATAGTATTGAACTATGTATTGCACATTGGACTATACTTACCCTACTGCTAACCAGGTAACTCTGGTCCAAGTAAGTGCAAAAAAGTCTAAAACTCCCAAAGGTTGGAACAAGATATAAGGGTCGACTTGGATTGTACTAGAATGTGGTTACTGTGCTACACTGTGCACATTTATTATTACATTATAGATAAAAATATTAGCCGATAGCCGATATATCGGTTGATACATATCTATATTGACTTATCGGTTGATACATATCTATATTGACTTATATCAAGATATTGTAGAAAAATAGAGGCATGATTTTGTATTGGCAATATGTTGCTATATATCAGCTGATATTCAAAATATCTGCCAACATACCCGATATTTGGTTAATATTTGGCTGTAAGCTTACGATTTTTGTAAATTTTTTTTCCGATATATCCAACACCAGTACAAAATGTCATATTACACTACATTTTAGATACTAATGGACTTCAAAAACTCTTAACAGACAGTTTTATATATTTTAGCAAGCTATAGATATGGATGTAAAGAGGAAGCATTTGCTCGGCTGCAAAACCTTAATCAATAATAAGCTATTTTATAGTCCCCGACTAGCAAAAAACTTTTAGACATCATAAGAAAAGAAACAGGCAATAAGAGGCGAATTTAGAATGGGATGCCACCTGTGGGTTGGGGATGGGGTTTGCCAAGTGGCCCTCAAGTGTGTGATACTTTTCATATCTCCATATCCCAAAATCAGCACAAAATGCAACTACTGTTATCCATAGCAACACAATTTTCCATTTTTTTTTTTTTTTTGGCACAAATATCAGCATCACTTGGCTTCAAGAAAAGAGAGCAGGATGGATGGCTAAAGGGCAAAGGACAGAAAACAGTCTTAACTATTATAAAAAAGGGGTAGCTGGCGCAGAAGCTGGTAAGGTCGGAAAACTTTTGGATTTATTATATGTAGTCCTATCTTGTGGATCTAATGTGTGTGACCTTACTTTGTATTACACAAGAAGTTATTTCTACAATTTCAACCCATGACAACCAGAGCGCAAAACGACAACTCCACTGTCATACCAAAGCTACTGTGACCACACAGTAACATGGTTTCAACTATTACATCATTCAAAATTCACAGGATCTGTGGTATATTGATTGATACAATTAGCTCAAAAAAAGGATGCATCTTACCAAGTCAAGGGATTCAATCAGTGCTTCCAACCTACACTGAGAAACACTGGGTCTATATAGACCATCAATGAATGATTCCCTTAGATCCCAGAAAACAATCTTGGTCCCTGCAACATATTGCAGAAGAAACAGTAAGAAGCAGTGAAATGGAAGGGGGGCAGAAGAAGAAAGGAAGAAAAGAAAGGTCAGATGGGGATGAAAACAAATCACTAATTTGTCATTCCATTGATTATCAATAAGCTAAACACTTCAAGACATACCTGTGTATTCACAGATTCTATCAATAGCTCCATTTATATCTTTTCTGCTTCCATCGAATGTGCTTTTTTTCTGGAAACTCTTGGATTTCTCCTCTAGGGAATGCTCTATGAATGAAAAGTTTTGGAACAAGTACTTGTAAGTTTCTTTCCTTTTTATTTTTTTCTTTCATTTCTGGGGGAATGGGGAACCATAATCATCTCAGGAAAAAAATAACTACAGTGACACGAATGAATGATGCACTGTACATAAAATAAAATTCAATTTGGAACTCAACCCAGGATAAAAGATCTTGCGTTTAATATGCACATGAAGTTCACACAATAGATGAGTTGTTGTCCTTATTCTGAGATATTTGGTCAAGAATTATCAACCCTTCCTTCTCCTGCAAAAAGAAAATTCCCTTTACAAGCACAATTGTACAAATTCTGAGATATTTGGTCAAGAATTGTCACAAATCTCCTTTCCTGCAAAAAGAAAATTCCCCTATCCTCTTCTCCTTTTTCTTACAGCTCCAAATTCAGCATTACTCAAAAGTGGAAATTTAGGAATGCATAAACCCAAAATGCAAAAAAGCGTCTCACTTTTTTGCCCCACACATTGATCAGTATCCCATTAACAACAACCAGCACATATTAAAGCCACCTTTAACATACAACCAAAAATTGACCTTATCAACTAAGGCACCCCTATCTACATCAATGAATCATAACCCTCTCAAAAATGTTTTTGCCAACATAATTCGCCTAGGGTAAATAGGAGTTAATTATCCTGGAAAATATGCAATGCTAGGAGTGTTTTCACTATATTTGGAGGAAGAGGAACACAAGCATTTTTAAGGGTGAGTATCTTTCACCACATCCTCTCATTGAAAAAGATTGAATTGAGATTCTTCAATTCACACGGCTTCTATTCTAGGAGGCTTTGAAGGATCAACCACCATTCAGTTTTAGAGATGTTTACTGACCAATGGCACAACCATAAAGTTGTTCATTGTGACATCTTCAGATGAAAAAGGATTCAGATTCTGTAATTGACTCCTCTCTTCTGGTTTAGGGGGCCTTAGAAGATCATGAACATTTAATAACACTCTGGAGCACATTGCTCAGCCCAACTTGGAACAACATAGTTTGTTCCATTGTAGCCTGGCAAAAATTTTAACAATGAATGCTTCCTCTCTATAAAGCAAGGTAACGCTGCCACTATCTAGTCCGTCCTCAAATGTCTATCGTGATACATGGAGACTAAAAAGTAGGGCAGCCCCTGTTCAGTTTGCATCATACCCAAGTTTGGATAATTCCTTGTCGCTTTCATTGAACTTCTTTTCTCAGGTATTTTCTTTTCCATTTCATAAAGATTTCCGCTACTCGAAGATTATTCGTAACATGGAAAAAGTGGTGCTTCATAATACAAAATGATTTTATAGACATTAACAGAATTTGCACACCTATGCTAAAGATTAAGTACTTCTATAACAGTAGAAACTAGAAAGTAGCCTTCTTTACAACTAAGATATGCGATTATCCATGTCTACTGTCTGCGCCACTGAGAATTAGACCATACCGAGTAGCATGGAGCTTTTGCCACCAAAAGAAGCAGGCATGCAGAGACAAACACACACATGTTCATACGTTACAGACATTAAGAGAGGTCAAAAGAAAGACAAGCAATTTAACAAAGACTTATACTAATTCTGTTGAGTAGAGTTCAAAATGTTTTAGGATACAAGTGATGCAGAAGCTTAAATGATCAAGGGAAAGCATATTTAAGATCTATCTTTACTCACAATTATCTACAGGGGATGAATTGTAGTACTCCAGTCTCCCAGGACAGTTTTATAATTTTATAGTTGCCAAACCTTTAATATTTTCTTAGGCTTTTCTAGGTGTATTGTTATATATTGTTTTCAGTAGATTCCAGAATTAATAGTGACTAGGGAAGTTGTATTATAATTATATACAGGTTTCACAATTTATTTTTTAAAATTTCTTTTAAGCCATTGGCTCCCAACCAAACAAAGTGTCCTTCCTTCTTAGAATCTGGTACTGCGGCCATGACAGTAGTCAAATCACCCACTTAAAAACAAATCAAAGTGGATTGTCCCACACTAACACTTCCATGAAAGAACTCTACCAAAAGATCAACACAGAGGCATTAGCACTAATATTTTCAGGATCCTGCTACAACCTACACCTCTGAAATGTAATTCCTTATATTTTCCTTTTAAAACAGTGGCTCTAATCCTTACTCTCACCAGGTCCCTTCATCAAACTCAACAAGACAATGACACTAACAGCTTAAGCATTACAGAACTGATTGGTGGTTAACGCCTTTCCTGCACTTTGTCATATATATTCTGAATATGTAGTGCAAAATCTTAAGTAGTGGCACTGATTCTTGCCTCAGCTGGTCAAGGGATCAAATGAACAGGTTGACATGGCTGAATCCCAAAATCAATATTGAAAAGACTTTCCAATAGATCTAGAAACTGAAGTATTATTTGCAAATTCAGCCATAGGAATTTAATATTTTGTAGAGGGCCACTATGAAAGGGAATGTACAAATTTGGACTCATACATAGGATAAAATTTTCAGAATAATTAGATGGTTCTACAATTTCTTGTTAATAGTAAATTAGAGGTTGACACAATTCACCAACAGACAGATATTCATCAAGTAATTAACAGGGTCTACATTTCTAATATCTAGATCAGTAATCAAAAATTAACCCAAAACTAGGAAAAGTAAAGTAGAAAATGTCATTTGCATGGATACATACTGGAAAACTTTTCACTTGGTCTTTTCTTCAACCAGCGTTCAGAAATGCTATCTTCCAACTTATTAAGATGACTAACTGCATACTGTTCAAAAAGGACAGAAGATCTTATTAGAATATATTAAGCAAACAGAAATAAGTAGCATCTAAAGTATATATGCAACTTGAAAAAAAAATTTCCGAAATGTCAATGTAAGGAACTAACTTAAAGATAAGATTACAAGTGATGGAAAAACCATTATGCATTATTGTGAATTCAACATTAAGAATAACAATAAAGAAGCAGCAGTTATTCATTTTTGGTTTTCAATGCCGCTTTCTTAGGTTTGGGTGTTCAAAAGTACTAGAAGATTTCTTGACAAGAGAGAGTCCTAGTGGACTAACAAGCAGACCTATGAGAGATTAATACAAATAAGAGAAAAGAAAAAATAAGTCCAAAAAAACAATAATTGCAGAAAAGACAAGGATAGAGGAGATATAAGACAGATTGGAATGACTGTCACAATTAGTGTTAAGAATCTATTCACACGTATATAGGATTATTTACAATCTAGTACAAAGATTAAAACACCCTTACAAAGAAATAGAACAAGTGGATGAGTAGAGAACTTTGAAGATTGGCACGGGAATGTGAGTTACATGGACAGATTTGTTGGCCATGCTCCACTTGAGGAAGCTCGCCATGGGACTCTATCTACTTGTGCACCTTGAAAGAGAAGGCATTGCTAGCTCACTGAAAGTCATCCCTATAGCTCAAAAGTGCCAAGATGCTTGAAACTCTTAATTGATGGAAAAATCAGTGCTAAAAGTTCAAGGAGTGCTGAAATTGTAAGAGGAAAAAACACTTCGAGGGGTGAAAATTCAATACAAAAAAATATCTTACAAGAGAAGAAAATCTTCATTTCTATTAGTGACACAACATTCCTAGTTCAATTGACCAGTTGCATTAGAATTTTCTACTTCTATAGTAGCCCTGTGTTGATGGATTTGTATCCCAGAAGAATCATTATTAGGCTGATATCCAAATAGTTATAAGCTGATGTGGGGATCAATCAATAGGAAATAGTCTCTCTTTTTCACTCTCCTTGTGTCGTTCACCTTTCCCTTTCCTTCTTCTCTCTAACAGCCTTAAACATAAATCTTTTCGAATTCTCGCCCAAATCTGTTTTTGTCCAAGCAGAGATCCCCAATCAAGTTCTAGGTCTACCGGAGACATATAATATTAAAAGCCATTGATACGAGCCAGTAGAAATTTCCATATCTTTTAAGAAATCAGCATATAGAACGAAAATTGATTAAGATATTAGTATTGGTATTGATCGTGGCCAATATTGGTATCAAACGAATTGGATAATACCTATCAGTATTGGATATATCAGAATGAAACAAATTTTGAGAATTATAAACTGATAGACAAATAGCAAACAATATATTAGCCATATATCGGATGTATCAGTCGATATAGCATAATATATTACCGATACGACAATATATCATGATTTTTTCAAAGTATCGAGAAATACCAGTACTGGGAGCCGATACCAATATATATCAGCTTATATACCAGATATCGCCCAATATTTTAATCTATGATCACATACCATTTCTTTTTTGATGTTGCAGGTGTGCAGAACACAAAAAATTAGCCAAATAGTTACATCAAACTATTGTTGACCCTCATATGTGGCAAGACAATATGGGGTATCAAAAGTCCATACACCACAGATAACAACTTGATCCGAATTGATGAACCACAGAATCTAACAAAACTCTTTCATTCCATAGAACTGAATTGTTATTCTTATACATTTTCTATCGATTTGTCCCCTGACTTGACTTGTTTAGATGCAAACAAAGGGATTACAAAAGTTTGAACAGTCACTTCTCTATAAACAAGGGTCTAGGTCCAACATGGTACCAAATGAGCACTTAAGTCAGAAAACTAACGCCATAACAGGCCAACAATGAACCATACTAATTACCCAAACCAATAATGCAAAATATATTAATGGCAACAAAGTTTGTGCAACCATTTGGTTTCTCAGTGGTATGGCATCCCCTGCCCCAAGCAAAGAGAAAAAAATGGAGTAGACAAGTTCAAGCCCTTTTCATAGTTGATAATTTGGTAGTTTTCCTCCAGATCCTTAATGCTTGCAACAGAAAGGGGGAAAAAAAAAAGCATGAAACTCATTATTATAATTCTAAAAAATAAATTCACGTCATTTAGATGTGTTCTAGTATTTTTTTAATGGAAGCTCGACTAATACCACTATTTGAGATCTATTTCATATAAAGCAGCTCAGGGAACCATCTCTCAGACACCCCCTTTCAAATTTCCTGTAAGGTGATTTCAGGAAGCTACCTTTTAGATGTAAAACACACCAAAAATGAGCAAGTCAACAACTTCGGAGTACTCTACTATAGCCAGTCACCAAGTACTTGAAGAATTATTTGTCAATTGTGAATAGGTTGCTTAATCAGCTTTGAATGGCAAGAGACCTCTCCTTTCTCCAGCACAATCAAGAATTCAATAGCCACCCCTACTTGATAATTTGGCAAAAAAGGTAAAAGATTAGTACCCAAATAAGACTCTTTAATGGATTTTAAAAGTCATATCATATGATTATTCAGTTCAGCTAATTGTGAATCTTTATCACCAAATTCCAAGAACAGTTTCCTAATATCTTGCACTTCAAGTGATTCCACATATGGAATATGTGACTTCCATCACACCCTAAATAAGTAACTGAAAAGTCTCATATTTGATGGAAAGAAGAGAGTCAAAATATGGAGAGAAAAAGGTTCAAATTGGTAGTGCATAAAAGAATATGTATACGACAATTAACTAACAAATTATCATACATATTTATGAAAAGGACAATGCAAATAAAAAGAAAACAAAGTCCAAATAAGTTAGTCATGCTCGTGTATAAGGATTTGGGTGCAGGAAGCAGAAGCATTTCTGTTAGTCTTTGGGTGTTTTTTTCTCATGTTATTATCAACAGACACTTCAACTTTTGTAAGCAGATACAGACTGTCTTTACACTACTGACATACAAGATTGCTATGAGAAAACCAACATAAAGATCCATAGGTAATTTGCAGAAAGTGTAGTTCAACAGTCTCCCTTTGTATACAACTTTTTTCTCTCAATGATATTCTATGTTATAACATGTTGTACTTCACATATATTTCTGTCCACCACCATCTTTCTTGAACTAGTTAAATTGAAGAAATATTTCCTGTATTTAATATCATGAAAATTGCTTTTCAATCCAAGCAACGTGATCTCAACAGTCAACACAGTCACTTTGCCACTTCATTTTCTTGTCTGCTTTTCCACTTACTCCAGTTACTAATCACATGCCTCCCCTTTGTTTAACCATGGAAGCTACCTCTTTGAACAGCAGCCTGCAGGGATAAGGCTGTGATATCTAACTTTTCTCATAGCCTGAAATAAGAAAGTCGTGCACTGGAACACTCTTTATCCTATTAAGCTCCTCCTCCAAAAAAGAGGCCAGCTTGCTTTCTCTCTCTCTCAAACATGGAAATAAAAATGAATTTCCAATTGATACTTCCACAATTTTAACAATTTTTCTCCTCTGGTTCATGAAAGAAAGACTTGATAGAGAATCAAACTCTAAACCTTCCACTCACAACAAGGAGAAAGACATATTGGTGATATTTATGAAGAGGACAACTACTCACATAAAGAGTATTTAGCTGAACACAAAGGGTTGGGGTTGGCAGCACACTGATTTCACTAGATTTTCTCTCCTCAGGCAATCTTTGGTCCAGTTTTTCTTTCTTCACAAAAGCTTTAATTCCAGCTTCCTTCTTATATCGTGTCAATACCGGCACCGGTGGGATCAAATCTTCTTTGTTGGCTGCATATTGACATCAACATCAAAATTATAGGTTGGTCAACAAGAGCAAGATTACAAAAGAAAAGAAAGAAACCAAGTGAAAATGTCCAAGATTACATAAGCATATTACTCTGCATTTATGCATATGTGCTTCAGTCTGCTGGACAGAAATTTTGGAATTCTCCCTAAAATTTGTATGATTGTTAACTGTGGAATGCATGTGAACAAAAACGCAAGCTAGGTTTATGTTTCACAGAAATATATTCTCAAAATATTTTCCACATCCTTCAGCTTTCATGTAACATTTCATGATTTTCAGCAAAGTCCTGGCATAAAATCTCATTGGTCTGTCCTTTTGAACAAAAAAATTATCAAAGAAAAAAAATTCCTTCCTGTAGGCTCACCACCATGGAAGGCCCACCTTCTAAAACTATCCCTCAAAGTATCAATATTTAACTATCCATAGTCCACGGCACAAAAAGAGAGAGGAGGGAAAAGTGTAAGGAAAGCCAAAAGTAGTGCGCAAATAAACACAACCAAGATAGAGAAAAAGGTTAGGAAATAGGATTACTCAAGGATGAAATATTTGTATCTGTATTTGTAACGGTTATATCCATATTAGATATATTGAATAATATGATCGGTCTCAAATATATTTGAAGAAAAAATTTTTTTGAAAATAGTAAGCTCACATATGAGTATCAGGTATATGGCCAATATTTTAAATATTAGGCATATTGTGATATATTACTAATAGGGTAACATATCTCGATTTCATCACAATAACAAGAGGCCAGACATCTAAATATATTGGCTTCTATATCTCATATCGGCCGATAGTTTCATCCATGGGATACCTTGAAACAAATCCCGACAAGCGGATAGACACACCCAAGACTACATGTTAAAACTCTTGACTTGCCAAAATTTGAAACATCACATCTTTCCACCAATGAAACGATGGATGCTTATTTTTTGTATTTCATGTGTTTTTATTGTTATATATATATATATATATATGAAGAGGGAAGCAATTATTTTTACCCCAAGAAAAACATCCATAAGAATGGAAACAACCTACACACTTCATTATATATGCTTGCTTACCCAAATTGCCAACAATGTGATTTGCATACACTTGAAATGCATTATCAATACCACGGCATAAGCTATTTAGCTCCCCAGATCCCACTGGAATTTTGAGAGCAAAAAATTGATCCACAGTCTGCATGAAGAGACAGATAATGCTCCACATTAAAAGGCAACATAACTACTCAAATAAACTACTAAAAGATTGTGCACATGCATACTAAAGCGGATTCATATAAATGAACAATATTCAACAACCTTCTAGAATCTTCCGTAATTGGGAGTGATAGATTTAGCAAGCTTATGATCTCAATTGTGAAGTTTGACATCTATTTGATTTCACTTTACATGCCTAGAAAATCTTAAAATGGCGATAACAAATGTGAAATTGTTTATACTTTCGGAGGATGATGTTAAACAAAACCAAACATAATGAATGAAGCAGATTCATATGTTAAACAAAGTCCCAGGCTATGTTGTTTTATAACCAGAACTAAATAAAAGTCACCTTGATTACTAGAACCATAACGTATTGGGCATCAAAGGTGGATCCAACAAAGGAGAGTTTCACAGGGAAGGGCAATCAGTTTTGCAAAGAGATAACAGACATGACATGAAGCTGTAAGTGGAAGTGTGACATCATATTTGAAGAGTTTCAAATATTTTTAAGGAAACTTTACTCTTGACAAGATCCAGCCATTCATTTATTTCGTTCTACTCTTTTAAGACAGTCTAAAACAAATAATAATAATAATAATAATAAATAATAACTTTCTTTTTTGGCTGGGAGAATGAAGGATTTAACCAATGTGAATATCACAAGTTCTCACATGATGAGGTCTAAATATGATCAGATGTACATAGCATCATAGCCATACATATGCATTGCAAATAGGCTATTTCTATGGTTTCAACTCATAATCTGTAAATCACACAGAAACATATAAATAGTTAATGCCAACTAATTGAAATGCAGTATCAATTTCAAACACTAAGCTGAATTTTAGAGAAATAAATTACTTGAAGGACGAGTTTATCCAATGTACTTTATCATGATATTTTTCTGTCCATTTTACAAGTAGGCCTATCATAAAGCAAATCAGCAATCCATGTTCCATGTTATAGAAAAGTAACATGTGACAGAATATTATTCCTCCATATAGAAAAGAACTACAAAGACAATAACACATTAGCCCAATAATAATGCCAAGTGAAATATTGTAATCTTACCTCTTCCACTATCCTGTACACTTCGACAATTGAGCTTCCATGTCGTTGCTGAGGAGAAATTGGATCCCATCGCTGTGGAAATTTTGAGTAATAATGTCATAACTCATAATCAATGGAAAACTTGAAATGGGAGGAGGAGGCACAAAGACAAAGAAGTCTAGATAATTTGCGGCATGTCTTAAAAACAGACTGGCTATCAATGGTGGGTTTTGGAAAGGATGCCCAAAGTTAGAATGATGAAAGTTCAGAGAAATCTGGCATATTTGTAAAGGAAGAATCATGAGGTGAAGACAGTAGTCTTCCGCATCTCGCAAGCTACAAGCGGCTGGATTTGAAAAATTAGTGACTCATTTGTATGAAGTCTTTTAGACAATTTAAAATAGCATCAGTCTTGCTTGCCTTTCAATCATTCTAAATGACCAGGTATACAATAATAGAGGTAACTTAGGAATGCATTTAAGGAAGCATCTCCACACAGCAAGAGCAAACAATAAGGTGGATAGGTGGGAATGTAGATCAATGCCGACAAAGTAGCTAACAAAGAATGGAGGATTTGGCATTTATCCCCCCCTTGCATTTATTCCCCCTCCCCCCCCCCCTGGTAAGAAAAACAGTAAAGGACAATAACAACAATAACACCACCACAAGCACCTTACATTCCACTGTGGGAAGTCCTAATGGAAATCCTCTTGAAGTAATTTAAAATCCTAGTTTTATTATGTTGTATGTTATTCTATACCTATTTCTCCCTTTTATATTACCACTTACCTCAAATAAATCACCTTTTCTGACTGGTGCATCATTTTGCCAATATTTTAGATGTCCAAACTATAGTAAACAGAGTTACCCAGGTTGTAGTAAGTGAATGGTCAAAGGATGAGAATAGAAATGAAGTACCCACTTAGTCTCATACACGGTACAAAGGGGGGTATACAAACGAAATTATTCCGGGACACCTATTGCATTCTCGATTGCCATATTCACTACTTCAAAAGGTGGTACAAGAAAAACAAAGAAGAAAATAACTTTGATAGTGAATTTTACAAGTATCTTTAGGAGATAGAAACACCAATTATTTTCATGCTATGATATACGGTAAATGAATGCAGAACCAAATTTTGACTTTACAAGAACTTAATGGTAACTTGCACATTGATCAGGATTGATAGATGTTGAGTAACTTCAGCATTATGAGGGATTGCTGGGAAAGGTTGGAGAGAATCTCTCTTATACTAATCAACAGATTATAGCAGGGGGGGCTAAATAACACTTTTCTTGCAACAAGATCCGATCAAGCTAGTGTCCAATGATAAAGTTAAGGCTGCTATGTTTTCTATTGATAATGATATGCTACTTTATTTTCACTTGATAATGATGGGCCCGTGGGCCTGACTGATTCCCTCCCATTTCTTCATATCTGCTTTGCCAATTGTTGGGAAAGACGTTAATAATACGGCGATTGATTTCTGTGGAAACATCAAATGATTGAAACAGATCCATTCTACACTCACGCTGGTACCAAAGGTACCTCATCCTAAACTTTTACTAAATTTTGGCCAATTTCATGATGCCGTGTGATTTTTAAATGCATTACAAACATGGACATAAATATCGGTATCGGTTGTGGCCGTATTAATATTAAACAAAACATATCGATAACTGATATGCCTGAAGAAAAGGATTTCTAAAAATCCTAACTAATGAGGAAATATTAATCAATATTTTGAATATAGGTCTATATTTTGAATATCAACTAATATATTATAATTTAACGCCGATAAAAACACATATCGAGATATTGTTGTGATATTTGAAAGTATCAATATTGATGGATTTGATACTAATACATAGCAGCCAATATAATCATCTATGATTACTATTAACCACTATGAAGAATTTCTTGTAACCATTGTTAGAAAAAATAGAGGGTTCTAGAAATGGCAGAAATATTGAATTTCACATCTTGCTTTTCTAAGATATATTTAAGACTATGGAAGAACCGTTTCCACTCCTAGATGCCTAATGGAGATCAACGTAAGGAAGGCCTAAGACTCCATGGGGTGGTCGTACTTGGAGAAAAGTTTACTTGCTACGGGTTTTCCACTATGGTTTGTAAGATGGGTGATGGTGTGTGTTTCTACTCGATTATTCAGAAGGACAAAGGAAACTGTGTCCCAAACCACACCAATGAGAGCTATCCAACTATTTATGGGCACCGAAGGGGCAACTCTCTCAAGAACATTATAGTGAAACCAAGATAATCCTAGAACATTAGAATATTCTAAAACTTTCTAGAAAGACCCATACTTTTCTAATGAATTCAATAAATTTCTAAGATTGTGTAGAACCTACTAAGTATGTGATCCTAGTCATTGATAATGCAAGGCAGGGCTAGATCCCCCTCCTATATAAAGGGGCTAAGGCAAACCCTTTGGAAAATAAATAAATAAATAAATCCTCACAGAGCATTGCAAGTTAAATTTTTAAGCAATCAAAATGTCTTCCAACCAAATCTTATTGCATTCTAGCTTTCAAAATTTGTGTACTTAATTATTCTCATTACTTAGGCTGGCTTAGCATTTTGAAGTCAGCTTGTGCGGGTTCAAGTGCCACACACAGCATCAACAAAAAAATAAGCACACGGTAAGTGGTATTTGAGCCATGTTCTTTAGGCTAAATATAGGCATGGTGCATCCTCTAGTGTGACCAACTTAAGTGCTAAGAATCATAGTCTTAATTAGCAGCCATGTAGTGTAATGGTGTCACCGGTGTATTGTCAGCAAACTTAAGGGTTATTGCAGCTCTTTCGTAATGGTCGCAGTGCATGTAGTGGCCAACCATGCTTCCAAGCACACAAGGGAGGAACGTAGTGTCAACAATGTGTACTAAAGGCAGGACATGTCAAAAGTTGCTATTATGGGTGGACGATTGGCCAGGGTGGAGCTTCCCATCATTGAAGCCAAGGATCAAATCAAGGAGATGGGCCAATGCATTGAATTTCTTGAATTGGGGGCAAAAAGATAAGGGTAAAGATGAAAGGTGAATTAAGCTCTATTCCCAATATGTTATGACAAGAATTCAAGTCCTTCCAATACGAGGTGGCTAAGGAGCTCACAGCTCTTTGTGGACAAATGGATGAGGTTTCAAGTGATTGGGCTTTATACAACAAGGTGGTGGATGTGGGATTGTCGTGCCTAGGGAGGAACCCAAAAGTACCTAAAAACCAAGTTGACTGCACAGGCAAGGAATGCCATTGAGACAGACAACTTCCTATGGCAATTGAAGTGATATCCTGAGGATGAGGCAATCATGGAAGATGCAGCCAAAATAAAGTCAGTGACCTTGTACCTCACCTTTGATGGAACATAATGGTGGTACAATGCTAGGGATAAAAGCATGACAAGATAAAAAGGAGGATTTATGGTAGAATTAGAGCAAAAATCCTATATTGAGAAGGTGGAGCTTGGAGCTGAGGAGAAATTTTGGAAGCTCAAACATACCAACATGATCTGTGAGCACCTTCGTGAGTTCCCTACCTTTATTATAGAAGCTACTACTATGTAAGGATGATTGGTTCTTCTGTTCCATGGATGGTCTATAAAATTAGGCCTAGTTAAAACTACAATGCTGAATGCAAAGGTTTCTTCAGCTATTATGGTGTGACAATCCTTAAAAGAATTAAAGTGTGGACATTCTTCCTTAAAAAAGGACTTAAAAGAAGAATGTCAATGGAAAAGTTGGGAGAGATGAAGTAGCCAACCAAAAGAGTGATGTTGACAAACCACCTAGTAGCAAGGACAAGCATGACTCCAAGGGAAAGGAACATGACACGTGATTTAAGGAACGACAAGACTGGTTTCCAAGTAAAGGACCACATTGGGCAAAAGGATTATTCTAAGAGATCAACATTCAATGCATTGTTGCATAGGAGCAAGAGAAGGCCAAGGAGGCCCAAGTGGGGTCCTTGCGACTCCTTAACACCATTGTAGTGCATCAAAGAAACCCGAGCACAAGAAGGAAGGATTGACGTACATGTACACCCAATTGAACGGCCAAACTATTGAGGCCATGGAGTACACAAGAGTATCACACAATTTCCTCTCCATGGGAGAAGCAAAGAGGCACAAACATGATGTGGAAAAGCCAATGGGTGGATCAAGGCAATGAATTCAGAAGTCAAGCTCATATGTGGTGTCTAAAGGGGTGTGGCTACATGTGGGAAAAGGGATTAGGCCTATGGTCTATCCATAATCCCCATGGATGATTATCGGCTTGTCCTTTGCACGGAGTATTTTAATGAGGTATGGAATTTTCTTGTTCTTTATACTTGTGAACTTTGTGTTCCAGAGGACAAAGGTGCATGCATGTGTCCATATGGTGTGGGCCAAGCCAAAAAAAGGATTATTTCTACAATCCAATGTGCTAAGGAGCTCAAAAAGGGAAAATTGACATTTCGAGCAACCCTAACAATGGATAACGCTTCCTCTACTGTTAAAGTGCCTAAGGAAATCTTATTGGCCCTAATGGAGTATGCTGTTATCATGCCTGATGAATTTTCTAAGAAACTAACCCCATGAAGGGAGGACCACAAGATTGAAGTTGAGCCTGGAGCTAAGCCCCTTGCAATGGAACCTTATTGGATGGCCCCATCCGAGCCAAAGAGACAAAGCAACTCAAGTAGTTGTTGGATGTTAGGCTCATCTAGCCCTCCAAGGCCCCATATGGTGCACCATTGCTTTTGTCAACAACTCATGGAGTAATGATTAAGACCTCAAGTACAAGGTGCAAGCCATTGAATGACATCAAAGATGCATAATAGAGTCGAGCATGGAAGATGTATCCTAGAGGGGAGAATGATATTTGGATAAAATGGAGAAATCCTAGCGAATAAGGCACTGACTAGTGAAGAACATTCAAAAGAGCATCTTTTGTGGGATGCATAAAAGATGGCAACACCTCTTGGTGATAAGATGCCAATGGAGATAGTGCATATGGGGCTAGAGGCACATTTAACTCTTGTGTGAGTGCTGTTCATGAGTAGTAGTTCAATGAGTCCACATCTTAGAAGACAAGTTGCTGTGATCAGCAATACATTGTAGTGTCAATCATATTACAAGGTGGCATCGAAGATACATCCAGAGGAGGCATTGAGGCCTTGGGTGAAAGTCAAGTCCTTCAAATGGAGGCAATATGTCACAACCCCTTTCAAGGAAGCTGGGACATCATGGATGTGATGAAGTGGTGATGCTTTTGCGTTCACTAGTGAGCTAATGAGTCTGGGTGATGGCTATGAGCAAGGAATATGCATGTATCGAGGTGCTATATAATCGCCTATGTGTGCAAATGTCAAGTTAAAGAAAATGTGTAATGAAATATATAATGAGTGCTTCAATACATGGGTCTAAGTCCTTAGCAAAAGGAAAAAAGGAAAGAGAAAAAAAGACCCTGTTGGACTAAGTCCAACAAAATTCGGGACTACTAGGGCTTTGTCAAATCTACGTTGACTAAGGCACTTCCACTCTAATGACATTTTTCTTTTCCTGCGTCAGTTCTCTCTGTCTCATGGCTTACAACTCAAAAAAGTTTGTGGGGGATCACACTGATTAATGATGATGGCTGGGAAAGGTCCGGCAGGTTGCAATTGTTTCTTGAATGTGGTTGATGGGTCACAATTCTCTTAACTATTAGTCAAGTAGATCTTCTCATCCCGCTCCTTCCTCACACACTAGAGCCGTACCTTTGACCTCTTTTCCTACTTATTGGGAACTGCCAAAACCTCAACTTCAAATCTCTCACAGAAACTCACTCCATCACATCAGCACCGCATTTCTCTATTTGGAAATTCTGTTTAAAAAGGAACCATAAGCCAAAATTCCAATATCTCATTCGACATAACATTAAAGGATTAGTTTAATCTTCAAAACATAGAGGAGGTCATTGACAATTCAATCGGAAGCACACATGTAGGACCAAGCTACAATAGGTAGATTTGGATGTACATGAGATCTGAGGAAGGAGATGAAAAATTAGATTAATTTAAGACATTTGATGAAATTAAGAACTAGAGAGAAATAAACAGGGAGGTGGAAGCCAGACCCTATTTCTTGTAAATTTAAATTCATCATCTTCTTATTAAAACGTAGGGTTTGGTCCTTACATAGGTCCACAAATGACTTGGCCATCAGGTTAGAAAAACAAAATAAATAGCTATAAATAAAATAATCTGAAAAATTCTAAAGTAAAGACACAAAGTGGAGTCATAAAATGTCTATAACTACAAGAATACAACATTTATAAGGGTAATAGTTACAATACATGATATTCTTATTGGGATTCAATCCGTTATTCCCTTTTCCAGTTTTCAGTACAGATTAATCCAAACATTAGCAATTCTAACAGGGAACAGAACCAGACCACCCTCCTCCACTAGTTGATTAAAAGGTTTAAAGTAGAAACAACAGACATTATCAAATTAACTGCTTTACAAAGAAAATACCATGCCAATTAGACTAAATTATTGTGTAATTCACAAAAGGTTGCATGCTTAAAAATTTAATGGGTTAGGAATTCTCTTTAAAATAAGAAATTTCACGTTTTAGCAGTCACCTCTTGTTGAATGGCTCGTTCAACCCAAGCCAATATTCTTCCAAGCTGCGAATTGACCCAGCGCATCACCAATGTTCCAGATGAAGTTTCAATCTGCAACAAATAAAAGCATGAATGATCAAAGTTTTAATCTGATAATAGGTACAAAGCACAATGACAAAAGCCTCATGAAGGCAAGTCGATCAGACTCAAACTATCAAAAGCAAGAAAATGTGAGTCTAGTTCTGACTCTTGACAAACCAAATGGCAAACATAGATATGAAAGCCCCACCTTCTCAAGAAGTGCAAATAACTTGTGATATTATAAGTTCCTAACAGAAATTCAAACAATATCTCAACTACATCGAAAAGGAATAACATTTGTCAGAGAATACGAAGATGGTTTCTTGCATCCATTGCCACCTTGATGATTTATACTCCATAACAAATCCCTATTGTGGAAATTCATCAAATAACCCAATGTAACACACTCATCCTCAAATAGATATTTTTAAAACTGCTACTCATCTAATAGCCAATCCCTACTTACCAAGATTGAAGAAGAAAAAATTTGAAGAAGAAAAAAATTTGTAGAAAGAGGATAAACATACAAGAAATGATGGATGCTGCTAAATGATTCACTTTTTTTTTTTTTTTGTACATTCAACGTATTCAAACCCAATTATCAAGCATAGCCATCTAAACAACTTTCTATTGTCAGTCGTTTTGCATTAAACATGCACAAGGCATTTCATGAAAACAAAGATCTCAATGAATGCTCACAAAGCATTGTAAAAAGTTAAAATTCTTACTTTCAAAAGATTTGAAACACCTTATTTTATTGTGAAGCAAACTTCCAATTGGCAAGGTCAACAATGGCCTCCTTTTACGCTCCAAATTGAATAGATACCGTTAATATACCATGATAATATAGAAGATTTGTTTGCAAGCAAAGAGAGTTGGGTTAAGAGAAAGAATAGTGGAGAAAGTGGCTCGAGAGTTAGAAATTAGAATATGAGACTATTGAAGATCCATTCCCCACTTTCTAAAGTATAATATATGTATATATAAATATT